>CAUYUJ010017161.1:109250-132823 GCA_963575745.1 Prorocentrum cordatum | reverse complement strand
CTCACCCTAACCCAAGCCCCTAATCCTAACCCCAAAAACTAACCCCAGCCCCAAAGAGTACTCACTACTCACTACTCACTACCCACTACTGACTACTCGTTATTCGCTGCTCACTTCTCACTACCCCCTACTCGCTACTCACGACTCACTACTCACTATCCACTTCTCACTACCCACCAACCACTACTCGCTACTCACTACTCCCTACTCACTACTCCCTCCTCCCTACTCACTAGTCACTACTCACTCCTCACTACCCACTACTCAATACTCACTACTCACTAAGCACTACTCACTACTCCCTACTCACTACTCACTAATCACTACTCATTACCCAATACCCACTATCCACTACTCACTACTCACTACTAACTACTCAATGCCCACAAATCACTACTCACTACCCACTACTCGCTACTCGCTACTCCCTACTCCCTCCACAATACTGACTACACAGTACTCAGTACTCACTACTCCCTACTCCCATACTTGCTGCCCAATACTCACTACTCACTCCCCGCTACTCACTACTCACTACTCACAACTTACTACTCCCTACTCACTAGTCGCTACATAGTCTTTAATCACTAGTCACAACTCACTAGTCACTAGTCACTACTCACCACCCACTACCCACCACTCACCAATCGCTACTCACTACCCACTATCCGCTACCCACTTCTTACTACTCACTGCTCACTACTCCCTACTCCCTACTCCCTACTCACTACTCACTACTCGCTACTCCCTACTCGTTACTCAATAATCACTACCACTACTCACTATTGACTACTCTCTTCTCGCTACACACTACTCACTACGCCCTACTCGCTCCTCACGACTCACTACTCGCTACTCCCTACCCGCTACTCGCTACTCACTACCCACTGCCACTACACACTCCTCACTACTCACTACTCACTACTCACTGCTCACTACGCACTACGTACTACTCAGTACTCACTACTCACTACTCACTAGTCACTACTCACTACTCGCTACTCACTATTCACTACTCACTACTCACTACTCATTATTCACTACTCATTACCCACTACTCACTACGCACTACGCACTACCCACTACTCACTTCTCACTAATCACTACTCGCCACCCACTGCTCACTACCCACTACTAACAACCCACTACTCATTACTCCCTACTCCCTACTCAGTACTCACTACTCGCTACTCGCTACTCACTACTCACTACTCACTACTCGCCACTCACTACTCACATATCAGTACACACTACTCACTATTCACTACTCACTACTCCCCACTCCCTACTCCCTACTCCCTACTCTCCACTCACTACACACTACTCACTACCCAATACTCACTACTCACTACGCACTAACTCACTACTCACCACTCCCTACTCCCAACTCCGTACTCACTACACGAGGGGGGGGGGTCCGACCCCTCCCCCTCCCTTTTCCAGTACTCCCTACACGAGGGAGGGGGGGGTCCGACCCCCCCCCTTCCAGCGCCAAGGGGGGGAGGGGGGGGGTCCGGACCGTCCCCCCTTCAAGGGAGGGGGGGGTGGGGAAGGGTCGGGACCCCCCCCTCCCCTTAAGGAGGGAAGGGGGGGGAGGGGGTCCGGACCCACCCCTCCCCTTGAAGGGGGGGAGGGGGGGGGGGTTCTGCCCCTCCCCCCCCCTTTAGTGTATTCAGGGAGATCCACTGGCGCACTTTCATCATCATCATCATCATCATCATCATCATCATCATCATCATCATCATCATCATCATCATCATCATCATCAAGCATCAGCATCAGCATCAGCATCAGCATCAGCATCATCATCATCATCATCATCATCATCATCATCATCATCATCATCATCATCATCATCATCATCATCATTATCATCATCATCATCATTATCATTATCATCATCATCACCACACATCAGCATCATGATCGTCATCGTCATCATCATCATCACCATCGGCGTCATCGATAGCATCGCCATCGTCATCGCCATGATCATCAGCAGCATCACCACCACCACTGCTACCGTCATCAAACCAGCACGCCCACAGCCAGCACCATCATCGTCGCCCCTGTCGTCGCCGCCACAAGTATCACCACCGCCATCATACTGCTTGCCTGCGCGGGACGACGCGCAGGCTGGCGAGACGACGCGCCCGCAAGACCAGGAATCCCAATCCCCAGCTCAGAGTGCCGACGACCGGCAGCAGAGGTCTGAGGCCCACTCTCGTCGGCGAACTGGGCGTACGTCACGTGCGCATGCTCCTGCGGCCGAGGGAGGGGATGACAGCGGGCGAGGGAAGGGTGAAGAGAGATGGACGAGGTAAGGAGAGGCGATGAAGAGGCAGGTAGGGAGGTTCGAGGGTCGAGGTTTAGGGACGAGGCTCGAGGTCGTCTCCTTGCCCTCCTCCTCATAATCCTTTCCTTCCATTCCTTCCTCTCCTGCTACTCGTCTTCCTCCTCCTCCACTACGTCTTGATTCTCCTCCTCTACTACGTCTTTCCAACCATCTTCAGCCCCGCCTCATCGTCCTCTTCATTGTCCTTCCCGACTTCCTTCCCCCCCTCTTCATCCACCACCTTCTGTGCGTGCACATGGCCTGTGTATTGCCTTCAACCTCACTTACCACCTGTGTGTGTGCAGATTGTCGCTAATCCCGTCTCCTCCTCCTCCTCCTCCTCCTCCTCCTCCTCCCCCTCCTCCTCCTCCTCCTCCTCCTTCTCACGGCGAGAGTTTACTAGCCGGTCGCGGGGCCCTCGGGCTAAGTGAGGGGGGAGGGGGGGAGGGAGGGAGGGAGGGAGGAGGGGAGGGACACGGGGGAAGAAGGGAGCCCCCTCAAGATGCCTCTCAGTAGCGGACGCGACGCTGGCAACTGCACAGTAGACACACACACACACACACGATAAGAAGCCTTCATAACAAAAAAGTATAGCGGCATATTCTCCGCGGCATGAGAAATATTCGTGGAGCGGCTGCTGGCAGGCCGGATGGGCCCTCATCGTGGTGGGAGTGTTATACCCCGCAATCCTTGCCCATCCCTTCGTTAAGCACCTCAACATCTTCGCCGAGGATTCTCTGCACGCTCTTTTAAATGTGAGTGCGGCTGCAGCGCAAGTTCGGCGTAGCATAACCCTTACAGCTGAGTCGAGCACGCATGCACCCAAACTGACATGTAGGTTATGGGGGGGGGTCAGCCACGGCGTTTCGCCCCCTCTTTGTCTGAACATTTGGAGGACCGAGACGGGCTAGGGGCTGACGAGGGGCCCATGGCTCTGTAGGCAACTTTGGGCTCCCTCAGGCGCCCCTACCGTCTCGCCTTGAACAGAGTCAGCAGCGATTTAGGACGCTGGCAGGCGCCCACCGTTCCATGCCCGTGCTCTCTGGCGCTGACGCCGAACTGCTGGCGAGGTCGTTCGCTCGCTCGCTCCGCCTCCTCCTCCTCCTCCTCCTCCTCTTCTTCCTCTCCCTCTTCCTCTCCCTCTTCCTCCATTCGTGTTCCTTATAAGCAATTTCTCCCTGTCGCACCCCGAGGCCTGTGTGTAGGGCGGGCCGGGCGTTTCGCATGAGACTTCCTCACGATCGATGACCCTGAAGCTTAAAAAGTGGCAGCAGTTTCGAGGGTTGGTGGTTTTCGAAATGTTGCTCTCGCCGTAGCGCCGCGCACATTCGTTTTAAACATTAGCAGAAGTCTTACGGATTGAGGGCAATTGCTTTTCAAAAGGTGGCTCTCGCCTTAGCGCCGCGCACATTCGTTCACACAAGTTTCACGGGTTGAAAGCGGGTGGTTTTCAAACTGTGGCTCTCGCCTTAGCGCCGCGCACATTCGTTCTTAAAAATTGCAAGCGCTTCACAGATTGAGGGCGGTTCCTGTTCAATATGTGGCTCTCGCCTTAGCCCCGCGCACATTCGTTCTAAACACTCGCAAGAGATTCACGGATTGAGGGCGGCTCCTTTTCAAAATGTGGCTCTCGCCTTAGCGCCGCACACATTGGTTATTTTTATGGTTTTGAAGAGTTTCACGGTTTACCATGATCAGCGTGCCAGGAATAATGTTTTTTCGAAGGATTCAGGATTATGCTGGTGCAACAATTATGTTGATTCGCGGTGTTGACATCCCAAAAAAAGGCGTTCTGGCACGATTCAGGACCGTCAAGACGCAATCGTCAGGTTGATCCGTGGCGTTGGATTCCCGAGACCAATGTTTTGGCATAGTTCAGGGCCCTCAAACGGTTGTCTTCCAAAAGGGGCAGCTCCTTCAGCGGAAATGAAGCGTTGTATGGGGCATATGAAGAGGGAGCTTGGAGGGAGGGTTTATTCCAACATCGTTGATGACTCTTGCGTTTACACTGGTCCTCCTCATACTCCGCCTCCTCCTCCTCCTCCGCCTCCTCCTCCTCCTCCTCATCATCATCATCATACTCTTGCTCCTCCGCCTCATCACCATCATCATCATCATCATCATCATCATCATCATCATCATCATCATCAGCATCATGAGCATCATCATCATCTTTATCATCTTCATCAGCATCATCCTCATCCTCAACCTCCTCTTCCACCAAGCCCCTACTCCATATCCTCCTCCTTCTCATCCCCCTCCAGTTCCTCCGCCATGGCCTACCTCCTCCCAATAATCATCCTCATCCCCCCCTTCGCCTTTCCTTTCTTCTCATGCTGTCTCTACTCTCTACTCCTACCCCATGTCCTGCTGCTACTGTGAGGAGTGCCGACCTCCTCTTCCGCCTGCTGCTGTAGCTTCCCAGGGCTCTGGCGCCGCGACTTTCTCACAACGTGGACCCCAGCTGGACCCTTTCCCCGGGACCAGCTTTTCACCCCGAGTCGTTTCTGGAAGGTCTCGGGGTCTGGCGAGGGCCCCGGAAGCCGAGAATGGCAGAGACAAAAGAACAGAAACCGCCCCGCCGTGATCTCGTCACGACGCGCGGAGGTGTGGGCCCGCATCCTGCCTCTCCACCTCCTCCGCCGCTGCCCCATCCCGTGCTCCTTCCGGGCCATGGCCCGGGCCTCGGGCCGCCTGCCGGTCGGGACGAGCAGGGCACCCGCGGACGCCTCTCGGCGAGGCGCAGCTGCTGGAGAGCATCCCGAGGCTGGAGAACCGCCGAGGGCCGCAGAGAACACCCGAAGACCTTCAGCCTCGAAGGACGCTCCCCCCCCCCAGAGATCCGACGAATCCGATGTTTTCGAAAGACGCGGGCCTCCGACCTCCCGACCACTTCCCTGGGACCGGTGTTTTATCCCGAGTCGTTTTTTGACAGTCCCGAGGCCCGCCGAGGGCCCAGAGAGGCCGAAAACGACGAAAAATCTCCGTCTCGATTTTGTCGAGACGCTGGATGTCTGGGCCCATGCCCCTGACCCCCCCCCCCGCGGTCCTCCACGAGGATCATGAAGTTGTAGGCCTGCACTGGGTCGACGGCGAACAACGCCGCCACGATCCAGTAGTAGAGGATGGCGGCGTGGTGGGCCATGAAGCGGTCCACCCACCTGCAGAGGGGGGGGGGAGCAAGAGCAGAACAAGGGGGGAGTGAACCCTAGCGTCCTCGCGTCGCGCAACAACAACCAACAAAAACACGACGTAAGGTTTTGGGCCGCTTTCGGCCTCCAGGGGCCCATGCTAGGCTTCAGGACCGTCAAAACGGACTCGGAATGAAAAACTGGTCCCAGGGAGGTGGTCCAGACCTCTGGGAAGCCGCGTTGCGAAAAAAAACGACGTCTGATGTCTGAGAAGGAAGAGGAGGAGGAGGAGGAGGAGGAGGAGGAGGAGGAGGAGGGAGAGGAGGAGGAGGAGGAGGAGAGGAGGAGAGAGGAGGGGAGGGACGAGGACGAGGAGGAGGAGGAGGAGGAGGAGCAGCGGGAGGAGGAGGGGGAGGTGTGTCAGTACCCTCAGGGGGAGAAGGACGAGGATGAGGAGGAGGAGGAGGACCAGTGTAAACCAACGAGTCATCAACGATGTTGGAATGAACCCTACCTCCAAGCTCCCTGTTCATAGGCCCCTACAAAGGTTCATGTCCATTGAGGGAACTGCCTCGTTGGAAGACACCTTTGGAGCCCCTGAAGCATTCCAAAACATTGTTCTCAGGATTTCAACGCCACGGATCAGCCTTTCTGCTGCGTCGCGACGATCTAGGATCGTGTCAGAAAACCATGTATTGGATTTCAACACCGCGAATCAGCATAACTGTGGCACCCGCATAATCCTGAATCCTTCAAAAACACTATTTCTGGTACGCTGATCATGGGGATCCGCCAAGCTCTTCCAAATGTTATGAACAAGTGTGCGCGGCGCTAAGACGAGAGCCGCATTTTGAAAAGGAAACGCCCTCAATCCGTGAAACTCTTGCAACTGTTTATGTATATATATATATAAACAAAAAACGAAACTGCGCTGCGCTAAGGCGAGAGCCACATTTTGGAGGAGAAGGATGAGGAGGAGGAAGAGGAGGAGGAGAAGAAGAAGAACAGGAGGAGGAGGAGGAAATGAGGAGGAGAAAAGACGGAGGAGGAGAATGGTTCGCTGAGAAGGCAAACATCAACCAAACGCAAGGACAAGGCCACGGCCGACCTCACATTGCAGCCCCTGCGGTGGCAACGAGGAGAAGGAAGAGGAGGAGGAGGAGGAGGAGAACGAAGAGGAGGAGGAGAAACAGGAACAGTATGAGAAGGATGCCAACTCTTGACCTTCCTGGCTTCGTCACCTCCTGTGTAGTACGCGCTCTCTTCGTCGACGCTCCTTTACATCGTGCCCTCTACTCACCCCAGGGTCATCAAGAGCTCTGCGCATCACGTATAGATCCCAATCACCAGATCCGCATAGACATTATCACAATCATCATCAACAGCAACAGTACCAGCGACGTCACCTTCGCCCATTCCACCTTTGCGCAACTGCTTCAGTTCACTTCACTCTCCGGTTCAAGCAATGTTCCAACATGTCTCTCACGCCTGCAAGCCGGCACACCAAACTTCCTGATCCGCGTCGCCGAGGAGCCGCAACACTGTACGACTTGGCTCTGTCGGAACGCCACCCTTGCTCCTCCGCCTTTCCCTCCTCCTCCTCTTCTTCGCCCTCCTCCTCCTACTGTCCTTCTCCCCTTTATCGCCCCCACTCTGACTTAATGAGGAATCCTTTTCCTCCTCGTTCCCCTCTCTCGTCTCCTCTCCTCCTCCCCCTCGTACTCCTCCTGTTCCTCCTCCTCCTCTTCGCCTTCCTCCTCCTCCACTTCCGTTAACAGCATCTTCGTCATCAACCTCAGCAACGCCGCCGCCGTCCTCACTCATCGCCACCGTCATCATCCATCTCATCAGCACCATTGATATCCGAAATATCATCGTATTCACCGTAGTCGTCATCATGGTTTGTCGTAGTCGGCGCCATATTCATCATCATCATCGGCATCATCATCATCATCATCATCATCATCATCATCATCATCATCATCATCGTCATCAACATCCTCATAATCATCACATGCACCATCAACAACATCATCTCCACCATCACCAGCATCATCAGCATCGGCATCATCATCGCCACCGTCATCACCAGCACCGTCCTCATGATCCGCATCATCAACATCGTCGCCACCATCATCATCATCATCACCATCACCATCAAAATCCACTTCACCATCCTCAACCTCGCCCGTAATCGCAATCATCACCAGCACAACCATCACCATCACCATCGCCATCGTCACCGTCATCACAAGCAGCAGCGGCAACATCAATATGGTCGGTATCGTCGTCGCCTTCTTGCTTATACTCCTCAGCGCCCTCATCATTACCACCACCACAGCCAACATTAGCACCATCATCAGCACCATCAGGCTCCCAACCCGTCCTTCCTTTTCAGAGCTGTGATATCTGTCATCCGCATGTGGCGTGAGACCAATCGAACAGCGATGCTGGCGGCGGCAGCGATCGAACGACACACTGAAACCAACAACACATGCCGCTCAAGACTGCGCTTGCGGCCCGCCGCGAGCAAGGACGGGTCTCTGTTCATCAGAGAAAAAATGGGCGGGAGGCTTGAACGAAATAGAACGGACTCTGTGCTGCACCCCCTACACGTTCGCAGGACAAGTCGGAAATTACCCACCCTTCCTTCAAATTCAGAGCTGTGATACCTGTCGACCGCATGTGTTGTGTGGGACCCGAGCGAGCAGCGATGCTGGCGGCGGCAGCGCTCGAACGACACACTGAAACCAACATCATTTGCCAGACTTCGAGGGACGCAAAGGTCGCAAACGGTTCTGCGTGAGGGTCATTCGTTGGGATGGGGAGGGCGAAGGGGGAACTAGTGGAGACTCTGCCTGAGGGCGATATCAAGAACGCCATCAATGAACACCGCGGCCAACACATTACACAGTGTCCTGGGATGGGCGGCAGCGCGAGATGCCTAGTGAACACCAGAGCCATCGCGGCCATGAAGGATCTGCTGCGTTTTACTCGTAAACGCGCATATCCATCGGATGGGTCAACAACGCCTTGACAAAACGCAGGCCCGAAGCAAAAGGAAAACGCAAAACCTGGTCGGTTTCCACCACGGATCACCCCAGCCACAAAAATTAGTGATGATATACTGCACACACCAGGCCAACGCAATTCATGACGGGCGAAGCCTACTTTCCACATGTAGGATGACCAGGGGTTCTCCCATAGAAAAGGAGCACGCATCTGTAGACAACCTTTAAGTATCTGCAAAGACACCTGGGGGTGGGGAGCAAGGGGGGGCCAGGGGGTGGCCATTACTACGGATGGCGCCGTGGCCACCACAGGCAATAAAGAAGCTCTTGCATGGGGACTCCGCGAGGAGCTCGAGACGCTCATCACTCGTGGCCATGCGCAAAACAAGACCCAAGATACAGGGCCCAAGGAGGTCACCGCGTGGATCCTGTAGAACATCGAAGGTAGACACAGAGAAACCACGTTTCCTGAGAGCGTTCGAGAAATGCTCTGACCCCGAGAACACCTCGATGGGAAAGAATTGGCCGGCTTTGGCTCTAGACGGACGCTGGCGGAGCCTCTCAAGCAGCCCGCGGCTAGCAGGGCGGGCAGCTCGGCCTCGGCACGCAGGCTGCACTTCCTCGACCGAGACGCCATCTGGGCCCCTGCTGCTTGGATCAGGCCGCGCGTCTCGCAGCGGCGGACGGACGCGGGCTGCCTCCGCCCGCCGCGACGCTGAACCTCCCTCCAGCAGCGAGATCCGCCCCGCGAGTCGGGGGATCGAGGCTCCGCTGCGCCGCGCCATGCACAGCGCGGGCTGCGCGCCGTCGAATACGAGGGAGGCTGCTGCGCTGTCTAAGGTCCGCTCCACATCTGTCATGGTGAACGTCCAGAGCGGGTCGGTCGGCACGCCCTGGCTCTGGTTAACGATGAGGGGGTGCCAGCCAGGGACGGGCAATGTCCACGGTCTCGTCCATCTCGCCCGTCTTGCTCGGCCTCTTGAGGGAGTCGGGATCGATGTGCATCGTCACCTTGGGCATCTTCGCTTGACGTGGCAGCACCTGGCCCTTTGTCAAGCGGCGTGCATCGCCGGGCTCGAGATAAGCGTCGACCATCAGTAGCCAACAGAGGGGCATCTCCAACTTGCTACTGAGCTGCCACAGCCGCCGAGCCACGCCCATGCAGGCCGCCCAGGGCAACGGGCGGCGCGCCCGCGACGGCCGCGGCATCCTCCAGCCCCGCAGCGCACGATGCGCACGTGGGAGCGCCAGGCGGCCCTTGCTCTTGTAGCCGGGCACGTGCATGGCGATGGCGGCGATCAGCTTCTCGCCCGTCGAGGCGACCTTCCCCGCCAGGTACAGCTCGTCGAAGAACCTCGCCACGGCGGCGCCCAGCATGGGCGCGGCAACTTCCGGCGCCCCCAGCTTGGTAGCTGCCAGGAACTGCTCCAACAGGTTACGGCGCTGCCGGCGGCTGCGCTTCCCCGCGGCGGAGGTCTCGGCGATGGAGAGCCGGCGGGCACTGCCCCGCGCCTCCCCCCAGCATCCAGGCGGCGCCGCGCAGACCTCAGGCGTCTCCCGCAAGGGGGTCGAGGACGCGATGGGAGGCGCGAAGCTCGGCAAGAACGGCCGCTCCACCAGATGCGCCAGCCGCGGGCCCAACCTGAGCTGAGACTCGCACCCAAGCAGGGGCCCGAGCAGCCGTCGGCGACGGCTGAGCTGGAGCCGCCCGCCCAGACCGCGACGGCAGCTGGGGGCCAGAGTCCAGGGGCGCCCGCGCTAGCCTGCGGGGCGCTAGCGCCACGGCGGGGCCGCAGCTGGCGGCCCTGCGTAGCAAGCGCTCGCCAGTGCGCGGCGCGCGCTCGTTGTCCGCCAGCACGCTCGCGGGCGCGGCCGGCGCCATCGGCGCCGCCCAGCTCGCCGGGCGCCCGTCGCCTCTGGACACGGGGGCCCGTGACCCACGAGGGAGCGGCCCCTCTGCAAAGTGGATGGAGCATGTAGATGTCACGGCAATGGCATTAGAGAGCGCGAGTGCAAGCGCAAGAGCGCCCCCCAAGACGACGCGCCTCTCCCCCGGAGAACCCGCGTCCGACAGAGTCAGCTTGACGGAGCGTAGATCTCCTCTTCCTTCGTTTCGGCGCATAGGCCCCTTCCTGAGCAGCGGGGCGCAGCGCTGCAATTTCCAGTTGGGGCGGCGGAGGGCGGGCGCAGACACTTCTGGAAAGCTTTTATCACACTCGCCCCTCAATACTGCGAACGACGGCTCGACGTCCAACGCTGCGGCCTCGACTGCGAGAGCCGCGCGGTCGCGCGGCCGCCAGCTGCCGCCCCCCTCGCGCGCGCGGCGGAACAGCCGCCTCTCGTGCCGGCGCCCCGCGGCGACGATGGCCACCGCGCCCCATTTGGCGATCATCGAGGCGCGGCCCGTCTCGCAGACATCCGCCGCGACCACCGCGGAGGACCGCGGGCGCCCAGCTGCGAGCACAGCGCGACGAGGGCGCCGCGGGAGATCTTTGGCTCCTTCCGCGCTGACGCCCGCAACGGCCGAGCGCGCCGGCACCCCTGCTGAACAGAGGCGTAGGCGGCGCCGAAGCAGCTCAGGCTCTCGCGGCGACAGAGAGCCGCGAAGGCGCAGCGGCCCCGCGCGCGCTCGACGTCGCGGCCAGGTCACCCCGGGGCGACACTGCGCCAGACGGCAGAGGCCCAGGCGCAGCTCCCAGAAGCAGCGCGGCGCCAGCGTGGCCCGCGCAGGCCACCCCTCCAACTGCCCCCCCCGGCATCGTCGCGGAGTCCGCCGCGTCGGTCTCGTCGTGGACGGCGAGCCCCGCGGCCTCCAACGCCTGGGAGGCCAGCCGCCCGACGCGCGCCCCCCTCCCGATCCGTGCCGACGACGAGCGCGCTGTCGACTTAGAGGGAGCGGATCGGCTCGGCAAGCGGCGTCGGCGGCGGCGTGAAGTCCACGGCCCGCAGCTCGGGCCCGAGGGCGTCGCGGCCGCCCAGCACGCGCTCGCGGGACATCTGCGCGAAGTAGAACGCCCAGATCCAGCCCATCGTCGCCGCTGCCAGCTACGGGCACAGGCGGGCACAGGGAGCCGCGCGACGCCCGTCCAGCCCGGCGACGCCCAGCTCGCCAGCAGGCAGAACAGCGGTCGCAGGTAGGCAGGCAACTTGCGCCGGTAGATGGCGTTCTGGACGTCGACCCCCGCGAAGTAAAGCGGCGCTCCCTCGGGCACCTTCAGGTGCCCGCGGCAGAGAAGAGGCTGACTGGAGGAGGAGGCTGAAATCGTCGATTGACCCTCCTGCAGTCGAGCACCATCCTGATGCGGCCGTCCTTCTGGGCAACGAAGAACGCCCTGACGCCCTCGATTCTGGTCTTGCCAGCCACGAAGACGCCCCTGGAGATCCTCGATTTCATAAAATCCCTGTACATCGTGCGGTTCCTCTCCAGCACAGGGTGCATGTATAGCGCGGGCCTCCCGACCTCCTCGACGACAGCGTCAAATCTCGTTGGCGGCAGCAGCAAGGCGTGGTCGAGATCCAGGAGAGGGCATCGGGCGCGGGCCCCGAGTCGGTCAGCAAGCCATCCAGGCTTGTTCCCAAGTTGGGGCCAGCTCACGAGGTGTGGTGCAGATGGCCTCAGCGGTAGATCGTGAGACGTGTCGTAGTGAAGACACGGGCGGCCCAAAAGCTCTGGACAGGCTTCCTGGGCTGACGCGCCCGCTGGTGCCTCCATCTGCCGATGCAGGCGGCGAGCGCGTCGAATTAAAAGGTCGCCCATGTCTGAGAGGCGCTCTGGCGTGCACCGCGGCGTGTAGCCCCCAAGAGCGTTGAGGCACTCCACGGTGTCCCGAGTACTCTCCTCAATGGACTGAGCACGATGGATGAGAGCCCGAACCGAACGGGATAGTCCAGGCAAAGAATCTGGAGAGACTGGCGCGGCAGGGACAGCAAAAAGAAGCATCCCGTCACCAGGAGGATCACCTGAGTCAGGTCGACAAAACTGGCTCTCACGAGACGGCGGACGGGCCTGGCGGCGCGAACCATATCGAGCAGCTCGGCCTCCGTCAGGTAGGCGGTGAAGCGGTAGACCCGCCCAGCTGGGCGCTGCCGAACGGGGGTGGCTCCGAAGGTCAGCGACGCCATGCCGAGACCATCCCCGTCAGCGCCGCTGGCAGTTTCATTGTCGTACACGTCGCCGTCGGGAGTCACGATCGTCCATCGAGCGGGTGGTTGCTGAGCGCGTCCGCAGGCCAGATCAAGACCCGTTCATGCTATATGCCGCGGTCATCGCCGGAATGGAAGGTGACGATGCGGCCTGGCAGCAACTCATTGAAAAACTCCGCCGCCACGGCGGCGCTCCCCTCCGCTTGGTAGAGCTGCAGCCGAGGAAGCGACGCCATGACCACCAAAACGACAGGGGCTGAACACATTCAAGATCTGCGTGACGATGCCCGTCAAGACCACTCCTATCGAGCGGGCGTAGACTGAGTCCGCGTCGCTGTGCTGCTGCGCTTGGTCTTTGCGGAGTTCCTGCAAGTGCCACGCCAGCGCCGCCACCTCCGTGTGCAGCCACAAGAGGTCCTCGAGGCAGCCTGAGAGGTTGCGGGGGCCCTCCGCCACCGCTGCGCACCAGGCCAGGCCAGACAGCGTCCATGGTGCACCAGGCGCAGACCAGCACTCAGGGAGGGATACGCGGCTGGTTGGGGAGCATAGAAGACAGGTGCTCCCTGAGGCTGGAAGGCTTGAGCGAAATCGAACGGACTCTGTGCTGCACCCCCGACAAGTTCGCAGGACAAGTCTCATCATCATCATCATCAGCAGCAGCAGCAGCAGCATCACCACCACCACCACCATCATCATCATCATCATCATCATCATCATCATCATCATCAGCATCATCATCAGCATCATCATTAACATCACCAGTATCCTGAGCAGCATCACTATCACCTGCATCATCATGAGCAGCAGCATCACCATCACCACCTTCATAACCAGCACAACCATCACCATCACCATCACCACCACCACCACCACCATCGCCATCACAATCACCATCATCATCCTCATCATCATCCTCATCATTATCCTCATCAGCATCATCATCATACTCAGCAGCAGCAGCATCATCATACTCATCAGCATCGTCATCATCATCAGCACCATCACCATCACCATCAGCATCATCGTCATCATCATTATCACAATAATCGTCATCGCTGTCCCCCATCTGAGGCCCGCACGCGCTGTTGCCACCCAGGGACTCCATGATCAGCATGTGGTGCAGCTCGTTGTCTTCCTCGGCGTTGTGCAGCTCCCGGAGCTCGCGGAGGGGGAGGGGGCGAAGAAGCTAGCGGCGCGTACAAGAGGTGACGCCAGGGGGGCGGCAGCCTAAAAAGGGAAGGGGGCCTAAGAAAGCATGGAACGTCTTAGAAGCCCTCCAGCCTTCTAAGACGGCTTCTTGGCTGCCACCAGGGCCTTCTACGGAGGCCTCTGCCTTCTAAGAGGCCCCCCCGCCTTCTCAGAAGAGCGCACTCCTCGCCCCACCCCACTCTGCGCGCCGCCGAAGAAGGGGTTGAGGGTCGACGTGTCGCCGCGCCGTTTGTTCTCGACGCGCCCAAGTGGACTGCACCGACACAAGGGCAAACCCGCAGCAAACCCTGCGTCTCGCGTCCGAGCAGTCGAAGCTGGCACGGCGGCAGACCCACGGCGAACCCACCGCGTCCGAGGTGGAGTCTGCCCTGGTGGCCGAGGCGCCCTCCCCAAGACGGAAGGCCGCGCGTCGGGCGACAGATCCCTTTGCTACACACGGGGCGCAAAGGTCCCCACGGCGGCCTCGCGCGCACCAGCCAGCACCGTAGATCGGATCGCGCCACCGCCCGGCATCGCTTGGACGTCCATTCTCCATGCATGGTTCGGTGTCGTGCGCGTTTTTCTTTTCCCGCAAGATGATCCAGGATGCTCCTCGATGGCCCTCGCCGAGGAAAAATGCACACGTCTGGGCGGTGCCAGGACCACTGGAAGCGGGAGGCGGAGCCGGAAGGGGAGAGGACCGGGACACACTGCAGGGAGGGGGGGAGCAGGGAGGAGGGCGGAGGATCGAGGAAGGAAGGGGGAGGCAGGCCGAGGAGCCTGAGCTTTGCCCTCGATTCTCCGAGGGCCGAGCAGGGAGATGTCTGAACGTGTCCAGCTGGATGTTGCACGCGACTGGCCCTTCGTGTCTGGTATCCGCGAGCCTGCGGGGGCCTCCAGGGACCTCTGGGGCGGAGACAGCGCACTCACCAGGCATCGGATCGGTATCGGAACCGTTGCGGAGCAGCGTCCGCCACCAGAAGACTACGCCAGACTCTCAAGCCGCAGGTCTCTGCTCGGCTTGACGAATTAATTCCTCCTTTTGAGGGGGCTCTGTGGAACTCACGTCATCCTGACTCCCGGCGAGCGAGAAAATCGCCTCCCAAAGCACCCCCAGCGACCATTTCCGGCGATGCACGGGGCGCGCCGGGCGCACTGGGCGTGTCCCAAGCCGGCGCACTCACTCGAGACATCCTCGCAAAACCTCCCCACGGGACCCCAGCGCACCACCAAGGAACATTTCCGGCGATGCGCCAGGCGTGCCAGGCGCACTGGGCGAGGACGAGGACGAAAACGAGGACTAGCACGAGGGCGAGCACGAGGAGGAAAAGGATGAGCAGGAGGGAGGAGGGAGGCGGGAGGAGAGAGGAGGAGGAGGAAGAGGAGAGAGCGAGAATGTGGAGGAGGAGGAGGACGAGGAGGAGGACGGATGATCTCCAGGGACCTCCACATGAGCCTCACACTCCTGATCCTCACCCTCATGATCCTCACCCGCCGCACCACCGACGCCCGCTCATTCTCACCATCGTCGTCGAGCGCAAGCGCATGCCCCTTCTGCTATATACAGAAACTCCAGATCAACCGCAGAGCGGCCGGCTAGTACTGTAAGCTTTGGGCCGAACCTCCAAAGCCAAACGTCTTAACTCCTAGCGAATCGACGTGGCCTCGCCACTGCACACACACACAGGCACACGTCAACCACCAGAATATTACGCAAGACTCTTAGGCCTCAGGCCTCTACGGTCACGAACAGTCGCCTGCGGCGGCCCCAGCGACACGCTACGCCTTGCAAGCGGAGAGCGTGTCGCTCCGCTCCACAGGGCTGGAGGCAGGGCAGAACTCGAGACATTGACGCTTGGGGACAAGGGGCGTGGACAGTGTGTCGCGCCGAAGCGTGGTGGGGCCAGAGCCGGCGGCGCGACACGCTGAGCCAAAGCTCCCGACCGTATGCGCAGGACTCGTAGGCCTTAGGACTCCAGGGGAGAAAGGGGAGGAGGAGCAGGAGGAGGAGGAGGAGGAAGTGGAGGAGGAAGGAGAGGAGGAGGAGGAGGAGGAGGAGGAGGAGGAGGAGGAGGAGGGAGGAGAGAGAAGGAGAGAGGAGGAGGAGGAGGAGAAGGAGAAGGAGAACAGGAGAGGAGAAGCAGGAGGTGGAGGAGGAGGAGAAGGAGGAGGAGGAAGAGGAGGAGGAGGGAGGAGGAGGACGAGGAGGAGGAGGAGGAGGAGGAGGAGGAGGAGGAGGACGAGGAGGAGGAGAGAGGAGAAGAAGGAGGAGGAGCAGGAGGAGGAAGAACGGGAGGAGGAGAAGAAAGAGGAGGAGAAGGAGGAGGAGGAGGCAGGAGGGAGGAGGGAGGAGGGACGAGGAGAAGCGGAGGGAGGAGGATCGCGCTGGAGGTCGAAAGGGCGGAGCGGGTCCGCGCAAAGCGCGGGCCCGCCCCGTGCGTTGCAACCTGGCATTGACCGGGCTGCATGCTCAGACTCTCGGACCCTCCTCCTCCTCCTCCTCCTTCTCCTCCTCATGCTCCTCCCCCTTTCCTTCCTCTTCATCACCATCATCCTCCTCTTCCTCCTCCTCCATTCCTTCTCCTTAGAATAACTTCTCCCTGTTAAACCCCAAGGCCACTTGTTAGAGCGGGCTAGGAATTTCGCCTGAGACTTTCTCACCATTTACAACTCTGGAGCTTAACATCTTACAACAGTTTCACAGATGGCGGGCGGGTCGTTGTCAAACTGTGGCGCTCGCCTTCGCACCGCACACACTCGTCTTAAAAATGTTCAAGAGTTTCGCAGATTAAAGGTGGGTCGGTTTCAACATGTGGCTCTCGCCTCAGCGCTGCGCACAGTCGTCTTAAACATTTGCAAAAGCTTCACGGATTGAGGGCGGTTCCTTTTGAACATGCGGCTCTCGCCTTAGCGCCGTGCACACTCGTCTCAAACATTTTTGCAAGAGTTTCACGGATTGAGGGCGATTCCTTCAAAGTGCTGCTCTCGCCTTGGCGCCGCGCGCATTCGTGTTCAAGCTTTACAAAAGTTTTGCGGATTGAGGGCGCGCCATTTTCAAAATGTGGCTCTCGCCTTAGCGCCGCGCAGATTCGTCTTAAACACTTGCAACAGTTTCACGGGTTGAGGACGAGCTGTTTTCAAAATGTGACTCTCGCCTGAGCGCCGCGCACACTCGTCTTAAAACATTGTCACGGATCGAGGGCGGCTCCTTTCCAAATGTGGCTCTCGCCTTAGCACCGCGCACATTCGTCTTGAACAGTTGCAAGAGTTTCACTGGCTCCCATGACCAGAAGCTGAGTTTTGGAAGGACTCAGGCTTATGGTGTACAAGTTCTGTTGGTTCGCAGTGTCCAAGTCGCAATAATGGCGTTCTGGCACGCTTCAGGATCGTCAACACGATGCAGTCAGGTTGATCCGTGGCGTTGGAATCCCGAGAACAATGTGTTGGCATGCTTCAGGGTCTTCAAAAAGACGACGCAGTTCCCACAGTAAAAATAGACCGGTTTAGGGGCCTATGAAAAGGGAGCTTGGAGGGAGGGTGAATTCAACCATGATTGATGCCTCTTGGGTTTCAACTGGTCCTGATCCTCCTCCTGCTCATCCTCCTCATGCTCCTCCGCCTTTCCCTCCTCCTCCTCCTCCTCCTCATCATCATCATCATCATCAGCACCATCATCATCACCACCACCACCATCATCATCATCATCATCATCAGCATCATCATCATCATCATCATCATCATCATCATCAGCATCATCATCAGCATCATCATCAGCATCATCAGTATCATCATCGTCATCAGCATCAGCATCAGCATCATCATCACCACCATCATCATCACCATCACCATCACCATCACCATCACCATCACCATCACAATCACCATCACCATCAACATCATCAGCATCCGCATCATCAGCATCAGCATCAGCATCAGCATCAGCATCAGCATCAGCATCAGCATCATCATCATCATCATCATCATCATCACATCACATCATCATCATCACAGCATCCTGTTCCTGTTTCCTCCGACCTCGCACCTCCTATATCCACCTCCTCCTCGTCCCCTCCACCTCCTCCACCTGCTCCACCTCCACTCCTCCGCCCCCTCCTCCTCCTCCACCTCATCCTCCTCCTCCTCCCTCCTCCTCCTCCTCTCCTCCTCTCCTCCTCCTCCTCCTCCTCCTGCTCCTCCTCCTCCTCCTCCTTCCACTCCTCCTCCGTTTCCTTCCTTCCATCCACTCCTCCTCTCTTCCCCCTACCTCCTCCTCCACCTCCTCCTCTCCTCCACCTTCTCCTCCTACCTCCTCCCCTACTCCTCCTCCCTCCTCCTCATCATCATCCTCCTCTCATCCCGCCTCCTCCTCATCCTCGAACCTCATTCCCATCCTCCTCCACCTTCTCTCCTCCGCACTCCTACCGTCCAACTTCTGCTCCTCCTCCTCCTCCTCCTCCTCCTCCACCTCCTCCTCCTCTCCGCCCCTCCCCCTCACCCTCCTCCTCCGCCCTCCATTCCTGCCTCCTCCTCCACCCTCCTCCTCTTCTCTCCTCACCTCCTCCTCTGCTCCCCCACCTCGTTTCCTCCTCCTCCTCCTCCTCCTCCTCCTCCTCCTCCTCCTCCTCCTCCTCCTCCTCACTCCTCCTCCTCCTCCCCCCCCCCTTCCTCCACTTTCTCGCTTCCTTCCCCCTCCTCCTCCTTCCCTCCTCTTCCACCTCCCCTTCTCCTCCTCCTCCTCCTCCACCTCCTCCTGCCACCCCTCCACCTCCTCTCCTCCCCCTCCTCATTCTTGCTTCACTCACTCCTCTCCCACCTCCTACCCCCCCACCTTCTCCTCCCTGGTCCTTTCATACTCCCGTCCTGCTGCCTCCTCCTGCCACTCCTCCTCCTCCACCCCCCCTCCTGCCGTCCTCCTCCCTCCACCTCAATCCTCCATCTTCCTCCTCCTCCTCTTCTCCCCTCCTCCTCCACCATCCTCCTCCTCCTCCTCCTCCTCCTCCTCCTCTTCCTCGCTTCCTCCTCCTCCTCCTCCACGCCCCTTGGACAACTTGAGATACCGCCTACTGCGCATGTTCCACCCTAGCCTCCTCCTTCTCCTCCACTGTCATCCCTCGTCCTTAAAAACAACTCCACCCTGTCGCGCCCTGGGGCCGGTTTAAAAGGCGGGCTGGGCGTTTCGCTTGAAACTTCCTCACCACGTATGATCATGAAACGTGCAAGTTGCAACAGTTTCCAGATGGAAGGCGGGTCGCATTCAACATGTAACTCTCGCCCTGACGCCACGAACATTCGTTTTAAAAGCTTCCAAGAGCTTCACGGATAGAGAACGGCCCCTTTCCGAAATGTGGCTCTCCTCTTCGCGCCGCGCACATCCGTGTTAAAAGCTTGCAAGAGCTTCACGGATAGAGGGCGGCTCCTTTTCAAAATGTGGTTCTAGCCATAGCGCCGCGCACATACGTCTTAAACATTTGCAAGACTTTCACGAGGAAGGGCGGCTCCTGAGCACAATGTGGCTCTCGCCTTCGCGCAGCGCACATACGTCTTAAAAGCTTGTAGGATATTCTCGGATAAAGAGCGGTTCCTTTTCAAAACGTGGATCTCGCCTTAGCGCCGCCGCGCACATTCGTCTGAACAGTTTGTAACAGTGTAACAGTTTCCAGGATTCTCATGGTTAACGTCCCAGACAGAACGTGTTGGCAAAATGTCGGAATGCCAGGGCGCAACAGTCACGTCAACTCACGGTGCTGAAGTCCCAGAATTGGTGTTCCAGCACGGTTTAACATCGTCAAGACGCAACAATAATGGTGATTCGCGGCGTTGAAGTTCCAGAAATGGTGTTCTGGCACAGTTCGGGATGTTCGAACGGTCGTCTTCAAACGGGGCACTCCCATCAGTGAAAATGAATCCTTGCAGGAGCCTCCGAAGAGGGAACTTGGAGGGAGGGTGTATTGCAATATCGGTGATGGGACTTGGGTTTACACTGGTCCTCCCCCGCCTCGTCCTCGTCCTCGCCCTCGTCCTCCACCTCCTCCTCCTCCTCCTCCTCCTCCTTCTCGTCCTCGCCCTCCCCCTCTTCATCCTCCTCCTCCTCATCCCCCTCCTCCTCCTCATCCTCCTCCTCCGCGTGCACCGTATATTCGCTTCTATCTTCCGTCCTGCCAGTGGAGAGCGGAGTTGATCCATTCTTGCACGCCTCGAGAATGATCCAGTTGGTTTGGTATGGTAGTGTTTCTCATATCCTTCGTTATTGTCACGAGCATTGGTTACGAAGTTCCTGTAGTCTTCGGTCCTGAAGTGGCTCGAGGTCGAAGTGGGCTCCAAATTTGGCGATGGAAGCCGTGGTTGTGTTGATGTTGCCTCGGGAGCGCTGTCCTCGGGAAAATTCTCCCAAAAGCACAAAACGTGCTTTAGGGCGGTTGCGTGTAGAGCTGTCAGGCCTGTGTCTGACCGTGTGGCTAAGCGGTATCAGATTGAAGACCGTTGCCCACTCTGCGATCAGGTAGGAGACACGATAGTTCATCGGCTGTGGTTCTGCGAGATTCGGTAGGAGGAGCGGCTGAGCATTGTCGGCCAGAGCCTCCTGGAGCGGCTTCGGTCGCATCTCGCCGAGCCGTCGCCAGCATTTGACTTCCTTTACGAGACAGGCCTCAGTGTGCACCCTTTCCCGGGACGTTCCTCAGCCTCTCAGCCTTGACGAGGCCACGGCAGCCATCCAATTCCAAGTATTCCCAGAGGCGTTTGCCGAGGAAAGCCTCCCTCCGCCTGACCTTGGGGTTCGAGAGCGTAAGGGTAGGCTCTGTATGGCAACAGCAGTTGTTTTCGCTATGTTACCACAGGCCTGTCTCGATCGGGCTGAGGAGTGGTCTGGCTCAGTGAGGCTGGACGTGTCCTAGCTAGATGTGTTGGGCCGCTAGGCAGCTCGCTCCCCCTGACTAGTTTCGCTGCAGAAGTCGCGGCTTATGGTGCTGCTGCGTCGCTCCTGGTAGGGGATTCGGTTTTCCATTCCGACTGCCGTGCGGCAGTGAACCATTTTTCGAAACCTCCCAAGGACCCATCTCGGCCTTACAGTGGGCTGGCGATGCATGCTTAATGTTTTGGGCAAGGGTTGTTGCTGTCAGTGGTGAAGGTTCGAGCCCACCAGCAGGAGGATGAACGCTTGTTGGTGAAAGGCAGACTGCACGTCATAGGCAAACATGCCGCTGACCAAGCGGCAAAGGAAGGAGCCACCTTGCACCCTCGCCACTCGGACGCAGAAGCTGAAACGGATCAAATGTTTGTGTGCCACTTCGGGAGCTGTGACCAGGTTGGCCGTGGAGAGATGGCCTCGGACCGACGTTGGGGGTGTTGCTCGTGTTTCTGAAGCCCTTCCCCCGTGCGTGAAAGATCCGAGGCCACCTCACGAATGGAAACTAGTTGGACAACCACCCCGCTCGTACTGGCAATGTGTTCGTTGTCTTCGATGCGGCCGTTCGCCCTCGAAGCCTTCGCCTCTGGTTATAAGCGCTGCTGCCCCGCATGCAACCTCAAGCGCTCCGCGATCTGGGTCAAAGGTGCGTTGTAGTCGACTGCAGTGGTTTTTCCTTTGTTTGCAGCTGCCAACGGTGTGGCTCTTTTACCACTGTTGGCAGGGTCGCTAAACTAGCGGCCGTATGCGCTCCTCTCGCGCAGCCTCAGATGTGCGAGAGTCAGAGACTGTTTGGCAAGGGACCCCACCCCAAGAGGTCAGGGATCACAGTCGATGTCTCAACTTTACGCCCCCTGTAGAGTGGGTCGGTGGCGGTCGATACCAAAAACCCCCCAACAAACCCTCCTCCTTCTTATCCTCCTTCGTCGCGGAGGGCCAGCGGGCCTGGGGGGTCCGCCACCAGCCGAGGGATTCGTACAGGTGCAGCACGCTGACATAGGAGAAATAAGGCCTGGGCGGAAGATGGAGGCGGAAGACGAGAGGGTGGAGGATCAGGTGGAGGTCGTCGTCGAACGGCTGCATGGCCGAGGTCAGCGTGCCCGATCGAGGTATGAAAGTCCAGCTCGTATTCAACCTCGTACAATGAATAAAGAAGCTAGCTCTTTTAACACATAGACATATATATATATATATATATATATATGAGAGAGAGAGAGAGAGAGAGAGAGAGAGAGAGCGTGATCCACCGCCGCTTTACTGTGGAAAATTGCCAACCTTTTCCTCCGGAACCCGGGGGTCTCCCCCCCCCCCTCCGAAAATCCCCCCCCCCCCCTGCTGGAACCCCTCCCCCCCCCCCTCCCTCCCTCCCCTTCCCCCTCGAAAACCGGGGGGGGTCACTACCGGTTCGAACCCCTCCCCCCCCCCCCCCTCCGGATCCGGAAAACCGGGGGGGGTCACTACCGGTTGGAACCCCTCCCCCCCCCCCCCTCGAAAACCGGAGGGGGGTCACTACCGGTTCGACCCCCCCCCCACGCACCGCCAGCAAACGACTCCCGGTCCCTACCACCGCTCGCATGACATCCCCCACTGTTGTTCCCAGCACCACTGTCCTCACCACCACTGCCCCCGCTGGTTCCACCACCGTCCCTATTGTCCCCACCAGTGCCCCCACCACTGTCGCACTGTCCCCACTGTTCCCACAACTGTTCCCACCACGGTTCCACTCTCCCCACTGTCTCCACGGACCCAACCACTGCCTATCCCCACTGTCCCCACTGTCCCACTGACTCCTCCGCTGTCCCACTGAGCTGTCCCACTGTTCCCACCACTGTCCCCACTGTCCCCACCACTGTCCCCACTGTACCTCTGTCCCATTGTCCCACCGCCGTCCTCGCCGACGCCTTTACCAGTGTCCCCACCACCATTGTACCCTCCACTGTCCCAGTGTTTCCACCTCATTCCCACTGTCCCCACACCACTGTCCCCACCACCACCGTTCCCACCACTGTCCACTGTCCCCCCTGTTCCCACCATTGTCCCCACCACTGTCCCCACCACTACCGTCCCCACCGCTGTCCCACTGTCCCCCCACTGTCCCCACCACTGTCCCGCTGTCCCCTCACCACTGTCCCCACCAACACCGTCCCCACCACTGTCCGCACCCCCACTCGGTTTTCGAGGGGGGGGGGGGGGGTTCGAACCGGTAGTGACCCCCCCCCCTTTTCATGATGAGCTGGGGGGGGGGGGAGGGGTTCGAACCGGTAGTGACCCCCCCCGGTTTTCGGGGGGGGGGGGGGGGGGAGGGGTTCGAACCGGTAGTGACCCCCCCGGTTTTCCGCCAGCAGCGGTAGAACACGCTCTTTCATATATGTATATATATACATATATATATATATATAGATACACGGAAGAAACAACGAAAATACGATACCTGGAATAAAATGGGGGCAAGCTTGCGCCCCGACTTCGTCCATCAGGCCAGAGGGGGGGGGAGGAAGGCAGAGGGAGGTTCAAGGGATCCCAGATGGTCCTGAACGGGTTCGGGCGGTCCTGGGGGGTGATCTTTGAGGCGAACGGGGGTGAAGATGGGAGGAAGATGGGAGGAGGAAAGGCAGGCGACCTATACGTGCCACCACTGCTGTTGCTGCTACACCTGTTACTAAGGTTACTACTACTCCTACTACTACTACTACTACTACTACTACTACTACTACTACTACTACTACTACTACTACTACTACTACTACTACTACTACTACTACTACTACTACTACTACTTCCTTACAACTACTACTACTAACTACTACTACTACTACTACTACTACTACTACTACTACTACTACTACTACTACTACTACTAC
>CAUYUJ010017161.1:106323-109150 GCA_963575745.1 Prorocentrum cordatum | reverse complement strand
ACTACTAACTACTACTACTACTACTACTACTACTACCACTACTACTACTACGCCTACCCCAATACAACTACTAGTACTACGAGTACTATGACTACTACGACTACTACGACTACTACTACTACTGCTGCTACTACTACGACTACTGCTACTACTACTACTACTACTACTACTACTGCTACTGCTGCTACTACTACTACTACTACTACTACTACTACTACTGCTACTACTACTACTACTACTACTACTACTACTACGGCTACTCCATCACTACTACATGTACTACATCACTACTATAGTACAACTTCATTGCCCTTAAACTGCAACTGCGTTACTACTACGACGTCTACTACTACTACTACTACTACTACTACTACTACTACTACTACTACTACTACTACTACTACTACAACCACTACTAGTACTACTACAACGATTAATAACACGACGACTACTACTACTACCACTACCCCCCCCTACTACAACTTAGCTACTACCACGGCAAACATTACGACCACTACTACTACACCGAACACTAGTACAAATACGGCTACTACTGCTACTACTGCTGCTACTACGAATACTTCTACTACTACGACTGCGACTACAACGGCTTCTACGGCTCCGACGGCTACTGCGACTACTACTACTACTACTACTGCTGCTACCACTACTACTACTACGGCTACGAGTACTACTACTACTACTACTACTACTACTACTACTACTACTACTACTACTACTACTACTACTACTACTACTACTACTACTACTACTAGTACTACAACTACTACTACTACTACTACTACTACTGCTACTACTGCCTACTACTGATTCTACTGCTACTACTACTACTACCTACTACTAAGACTAGGGTTATACTTTTACTACTGCGCTTGCTATTACTAACTAAGTCTACACACTACGACACTACTACTACTACGAACCACTACTACTACTACTACTACTACTACTACTACTACTACTACTACTACTACTACTACTACTACTATTACTACTACTACTACTACTACTACTACTACTACGATTACTGCGACTACCTCTACGACTACTACCACGACGACTACTACGACTATCACTGGTACACCTACCACGACTACTCCTACTACTACCACAACCACTGCGACTACGACTACGACTACGACTACTACTACTACTACTACCACTACTACTACTACTACTACTACTACGACTACTACTACTACTACGACTACTACTACGACTACTACTACTACTACTACTACTACTACTACTACTACAACTACTACGACTACTACGACTACTACTTCTACGACTACTACTACGACGATTACTACCACTACCACTACTACTACTACTACTACTACTACTACTACTACTACTACTACTACTACTACTAATACGTCTTTACTATTATTATTTACTACTACTACTAATACTACTACTATACTATACTACTACTACTACTACTACGATTATACATACTACTACGGACTACGGCTACACTACGGCGATTACTTACTACTAATACTACTACTACTACTACTACTACTACTACTACTACTACTACTACTACTACTACTACCACTACTACTACTACTACTACTACTACTACTACTACTCATACTACGGCTACTACTCATATACGACAACTACGACTACCACTACTACCACCCGGACTAATACTAGTACAACCACAAATTCTACTACTACTGTAATAGCATTACTCCTACCACTACTACTACTAATAATAATACTACTACGACTACTTACCACAACTTCTACTACTACGACTACGACTACTACTACTACTACTACTACTACTACTACTACTACTACTACTACTGCCACTACGACAACGATTACGACTACGACTACTACGGCTACGACTACGACGAATACTACGACTACGACTACGACTACGTCTAAAACTACGACTACACCGACTACGACTACGACGACGACCAATACTTCTGTGGCTACCACGCTTATTATAACTACTACTACTACCACCACTGCAAACAGTTACCATTCAACTACTACTGCTACGTTTCCTACTTCGACGGCGGCAACTACTACTACTCCGGCTGATACTGCGACTACGACTACTACTACTACTACTAGTACTACTACTACTACTACTACTACTACTACTACTACTACTACTACTACTACTACTACTACTACTACTACTACTACTACTACTACTACTACTACTACTACTACTACTACTACTTCTATAACTACTACTACTACTACTACTACTACTACTACTACTACGACTACTACTGCTGCTAATATTACTAATACCACTACTACCACTACTACTACTACTACTACTAGTACTACTACTACTACTACTACTACTACTACTACTACTACTAGTACGATTTCTACGACTACTACGACTACTACTACTGCTACTACTACCACGACTACTACTACTACTACTACTACGACGACCACTACCACTACTGCTACGACTACGACTACTACGACTACTAAGACTTCGGCTGCGGCGGCGACGGCTACCACTACTACCACTACTACGACTTTTACTACTACTACTACTACTACTACTACCATTATTACGTGTATCGTTATTGCGATTACTACTACGGGGACTACTACGTCTACGACTGCTACCACGACTCGTACTACTACTACTACGACTACGACTATTATTACTATTGCTATGACCACTACTACTACTACTACTACTACTACTACTACTACTACTACTATTACTACTACTACTACTACTACTACTACTACTACTACTTCGACTACGACTACGACTACGACTACGACTACGACTACTAGTACTAGT
>CAUYUJ010017161.1:96323-101323 GCA_963575745.1 Prorocentrum cordatum | reverse complement strand
GCTTGTGTCGCTAAAGTTGAAGTGCGTGTGGCGCTTGTGTCTGTAAGGGTTTCAGTGCGGGTAGCGTCCGTCGCCCTACGTTGTAAGTGCGGGTAGCGTCTGTGTCTCAAGGTTTACGCGCGCGTCGCGTAGGTGCCTGCAAGGTTTACATGAATGTAGCGCTGGTGTCTCTAAGGTTTAAGGGCTGGTAGCTGATGCTTCTCTGAGGTCCAAGTGCGGGTAGCGCTTGTGCCACTAGGGTTAGAGAGCGTCGTGCGTTTTTGCCTCTAAGGTGAAAGTGCGGACTGCGTGACCGCAAGCGGCGCTGAGAGTGCGCGCGGCGCACGGCCCGCCGGGAAGGGGCCCAGCACACGGGCCAGGGCCGCTGGGAAGTGGCCTTTTCTCGCGGCAAGTGGTGCAGCTTACCAGGGAGAGCATTGTATTCCACCCCGACCATTGGAGCCGTCAAGATGCCCTAAGATGGCTCAACAGGGCCGCAGAAGCCCAAAGATGGCGCCCAACATGGCCCCAGATGTTTCAGCATGGTCCAAGATAGTCTCCAATATACTTCTAAAACATTCCAAGGGAAGCCCAAGACGGCTCGAAATCTTCTCTAAACCTTCCGAGGTATTCCCTAAAACGCCAAGAGCCGCCCCAATTCGCGGAGAAGTCAACTAGTGTTGCTTTCTCGCCTTTTCGCTTCCGATAACCTTTTCAGGCTTCAAGATGGCTCGAGGAGAGGCCCAAGAAGGCCTCACGACGGCCCCAAGACGGCCCCAATAACGCCCCAAGAGGGCCCCACGAACCCATTCCTCCTGCTCTTGCTCTGGCTCCGCCTGCTCCTGCTCTGCCGCTGCTGCTGCTGCTGCTGCTGGCTGCTGCTGCTGCTGCTGCTGCTGGCTGCTGCTGGTGCTGCTGCTCCCCCTCCCCCGTATGGGTTTGAGTCGATCGGCCTGGCTCGTTCCCGAATCCTCCCATGCTTCTCCCGCGCTGCGCTGTCGCCCCTCTTCCCAGAGAGCCCCGTCGAGCCAGGACCTGCTGAGGGCGGTCGCTGGTGCCGACGATGACCTTGGCTTGTCCTTCCAGGCAGGGCCGTCCCCTAAGAGTTCGGTCGTCGCCGTTGTCAGGAGAGGCAGGAGGAGGAGGAGGAGGAGGAGGAGGAGGAGGAGGAGGAGGAGGAGGGGGGGGGGGGGAGGGTAATTGTAAGGAGGAGGAGGAGGATGAGAAGGAGGAGGAGGAGGAGGAGGAAGAGGAGGAGGAGGAGGCCGACGACCATGTCCATCCCTGGAGAGGTGAGATGTGTCGGTATAGAATAGGAACTCGGATGAGAAGGGGTATCATTGGACAACAAATCGGACACGGGCACCATAATCGCACCAAACGTCAGCGCAACAGTTCGGTGGTTGGCACATGTTCCACGGCACGGCACCGCACGGCAGTGCGCAAGTGGTATTGGGTTTCGTGGCGCACCGCGTGGACCACGCAGTGTGACCCTTATCGCGCTGCCATCCAGCCTCAGATCAGGGTGGACAAGTGCATCGGCAGTCTGCGCACGACGCTCCCTTCTAGAAGAAGCCCAAGCTCGTTTATGCCAACAGATGCAGACAAGCTTCAAAGGTGGCCGAAGACGCGGCGGTAATGCTGGAGGTAAGGGCGAGGATGGAGTCGACCCTGCACCGTGTTGGAGGACATGGTGTGCCGCGCCTTTACGAATCTCGCTGAGGTGTAGGCTGCAGCAAGAAGGGAGGACACGGCAAACGCTTGCCGACATACAGCCGCCGCAGAAGGCGGCAAGTTGCGGGGACCACTGCTGGGCATGCCTCTTGGATCCGGCGCGACGCGGAGTACGCTGACACGATGAAAGTCCGCAGGGCAAGGAGATGCATTGCCCGCGCGAAGGAGACCCTGCGGCAGCGCGCTGCGACGGGGCAGGCCTGTAGCGGCAGGGAGGAGCACCAGCAGCTTTGGCGCACAGTTCAACGATGGCCAGGCGGAGGATTAGGACGAGAGCTTGGAGGCAGAGGAACAGGCACAGGCATTGGAGGAAGACGGCGACGAGGAGACAGGCAGGACGCGCGAGGACGAGGGCGCAACGGACAGGAAAAGAAGGGGGAGGAAGACGCAGAGGATGAAGACGGCAGTTAGGAGACCCTGGAAGAGCGATTCCGCCAGGCAGAGGTGGCGCTGAATGCTGTGGAGGAGGCGCAAAAGCAGGACAGGTTTCAGGAACGGCGCGGTCGGATGCGCGGAGGTATCCAGTAGGTGGTTGCACCTTTGCGAGGGCAGGAGGAGACGGCGACCGCTCCCACGGACACCTGGCAGGGAGTGCCCACGGACACCTGCTGGAAGAGGCCGCGGGGGCGATCCTGGAGCATCGGCAGACGGTGTGGGCGCCCAAGAAAGAGGAGGAAACCATGAGGAGGAGGACGAGAAGGAGGAGGAGGAGGAGGAGGAGGGAGGACGACGAGGACGAGGACGAGGACGAGGAGGACGAGGAGGAGGAGGAGGAGGAGGAGGAGGAGGAGGAGGAGGGTAATCGTGATGATGAAGACGGGGAGGAAGTCTGCAGCTATGGTTCGACAGTGGTATGGCTACGCGGGCATCGATCTTTGCACCTTTTGGATCTTACGCGACATCTACACGGCTGCCTGGGATGAGCATATATGAACGTTCCAGTGGCCCTACTAACCAGGATAATATTTTGTTGATGGCACGGGAGTGTCGAAATCAATTGTGGTGGGAAACCGTCTCGGCCTTGGGCTCATGATTCATAGCTGGCGTGGACACCAACAAGCTTGGGAAGACCCGTTATGCACAGTTTTTGGGTTCAGTTGGCGTTCGATGCGGGCCCGCACACTATCCGCACACCATTTAGACCAGTATGGTTGAAGAGAGCTGCAGATTTCGTTTGAGATGTGTGTTCTTGATTTGGCCTTCATGCTCAAGTTGCCCCTGTAGTATACCCACCGAATATTTTCCGACCCCGCGCCGAGGGTCCGACTAGTCTCCCGGAGCTCCAACCGCACCTGGACGACGACAACTGGGGTACTCTTCACATGCGGGTGTGGATTGAAGTGGATTGCCTTGGAGTGGCGCATGCGGTTAATGGGGAGGCTGTCTTGCGAGCTCACCAGTTGGAGACAAGGTCCAGACTAATTGCCCACCGTGTACGGCACATTGGGCGTCGGTGGAGACCACGTCGTAATATTGACCCGTTTATCATATGGTCCGCCGGGACATTCAACAGCACGGCCGATTACGTGGTCAATTTGGCCATGGACGACAACGCCGATCTCGAGATCAACCCGGGGCACCCCCGGAAAAACATATCGCGACATCGTCGGCGGATTGCGTAGATGCCGGTCGGCTGCTTTGGGCATGGGGGCGCGTAGCGTGGATGGGCAGGGGCGCGTCAGGATAGGGCGTGCTGCGCGGAAACCTGCATACGGCTTGCATTCCAGTCCGAAACAACAGCGTTCGAATGGGTAGTACATTTGTTTTGTGGCCGCATCATTTGGTTGAGAATGTTTTTGTTCCTCTTGCCCTCCCCTCCGCTTGTCCAGTGACTGCATTCATGTTCACCTTGCGGCAACGTGTTGGCGCTGGGCCCGTGAGGTCGTCATGAGCCTACGGCGCGATGACAAATAGCTTGCCGATCACCTAGCACGCGCGCGATTGTGGCAGCGGACGTCCGAAGCAAAGAAGGAGGAAACGGTCGACAGAACTCACTGCGGAGCAACGCGCGCGGGATATCGTAGATGTCGCGCGGCACCAACATTAGCAGGGAGAGGCACTGCGTGCGCTGGGACAGGCAAGGGGCACCGTCAGCGTAATTAGGCACGCGGTCTGGGCTCGAGATCCGATATATGCCAGCTGACGTGGTGGACGCGCTCAGACAGTTGGCCATTCGGCGTCGGCAGGTCAGGCGCCGCAGGCGTCGAACGAGATGCGCCGGGCGAGATTCGAAGCCAGGGGGGGAAGTGCGCCGCGCCGCCGACAGCGCGCGCGGTGGCGGGCGCGGGCTTCGGCGCGCGCCCAGTCCGTCTTGGGCCGCGGAGCTGAGGGAAATGGACGCCCAACGACGCGCGGAGAGGAACGAGTTTAAAGGGTGCGGAACAGACTTTTGCGGGCATTGCAGACAATCTGGCCCAACCGCGCCACGTTGGCACGCTGGATTTCCCATTGCGCCATGGGCGCATGGGCCCGCGAGTGGCGCGCCGCTTCATGGAACGGGCGGGGTGGCCCTCGAGGATAATGCCGCGAAGTCGCGCGGGCGGACCAGATGCGATTGATCGCGCAGGGCAGCACCGCAGGACGCGCCAGAACAGGGGCGCGAGCGAGCGAGGCGGGGGAGTTCACGGAGGCACGCAGGCACGACGCCAAGGTCGATCATCTGCATCGAATGGCTTGCGGCCCATCCCGCCACCGCGTCCATCGGATGTTCGTCGGGATTTCGCGGGAGGCTCATCCTGGACCTTGGGGGCAGTTTGGATGCCTCGAATTTTGTTCTCTGGGGGTGGCCACTTTTGGGCCTCCTGGGAGCCTCTTGGGTGCCCCTTGGGGCAGAAACTTTGATTTTCGGTTAGCGTTTTCTCTTGCGGCTTCCATCTGGCGCCGTCCTGGGGTCTTCTTGGGCCGTGTTCGGCGCTTCCTGGGCCGTCCAGGGGCCTTCTCGGGCCGTCCGTTTCGTGCCTCTCGGGCGCCTCATGGGCCTCCTGGGGCATCCGGGTGCCCCCTGGGGCCGACGGGGCGGAAGAGTCGAATTCGGGTTCGTGGCCCCCCTTGCGGGGCCCTTTCGGGGCCATCCTGGGGCTATATGGGGCCGTTTTGGGCGCCGCTCGGGCCGTCTTGATCCCCCCATGGGCCGTCTTGGAGGCACCCTGGCGGCCTCTTCGGCCGTCTTGGGGAGGCATGGGGGGCTTGCTGGGAGGCATGGGGGGCATGGGGGGCATGGGGCGCCGGGAAGTCGAAGCAGCCGGAAATCCGCGCAACTTCAACTGCCGCAGGGAAATCCGTGATTT
>CAUYUJ010017161.1:81323-91323 GCA_963575745.1 Prorocentrum cordatum | reverse complement strand
CCTATTAAAAGGGGCGCCACCCTTCTGAGGGTCGCCAAGTTCGAAGGCCAACCTGGCCCACATCTGGCCCATAGAGCGGGAAGAGCCCTCCAGTCTGCTGGGAGAAGTTTCCGTTCCCGTGCCAGCCCACGTTCTAACACGCCCACATCGTGGAGGCACGATGGCGGATTGCAGGAGGACGGAAAAGGAGGAGGAGGAGGAGGAAGAAGAAGAGGAGGAAGAAGAGGAGGAGGAGCAGGAGGAGCAGGAGGACGAGGAGGACGAGGAGGACGAGGAGGACGAGGAGGAGGGAGGATCGGGAGGACGGGGAAGGGGGTGGGACCGCTGTGCTGGCCGTGCGTCAGGCCGTCCTCGACGCAAGATCTTGGGCTGGCTCCCGCCTCCACTCGCAGGCGGTGGCGTCCGCGGCCCAGATAGCCTACCCTCCAGCCCCCCTCCTCCCCTTCCATTCCTCCCCCTGCCCTCCTCCTGCCCTCTCTGTCTTCTCCTCTCCCTCCTCTCCCCCCCCTCCTCCTTCCCCTGTCCTCCTCTCCTCCCCCTTCCCTCCTCCCCCTCCTACGCATACCGAGCCTGGACCACTCCACATCGAGGGTGGATCGTTCAAGCGAAAAGACGCTCGTTCGAGCGAAAACGTAATCCGTTCAAGCGAAAACCAACCGAGCGAAAACCAATCCAGAGCAGCAGAGAACAGCAGAGAACAGCAGAGAACAGCAGAGGGCAGCAGAGGGCAGCAGAGAACAGCAGAGAACAGCAGAGAACAGCAGAGAACAGCAGAGAACAGCAGAGAACAGCAGAGAGCAGCAGAGAACAGCAGAGAGCAGCAGAGAGCAGCAGAGAGCAGCAGAGAACAGCAGAGAACAGCAGAGAACAGCAGAAAGCAGCAGAGAGCAGCAGAGAACAGCAGAGAACAGCAGAGAACAGCAGAGAGCAGCAGAGAGCAGCAGAGAACAGCAGAGAGCAGCAGAGAACAGCAGAGAACAGCAGAGAGCAGCAGAGAACAGCAGAGAACAGCAGAGAACAGCAGAGAGCAGCAGAGAACAGCAGAGAGCAGCAGAGAACAGCAGAGAGCAGCAGAGAGCAGCAGAGAACAGCAGAGAGCAGCAGAGAGCAGCAGAGAGCAGCAGAGAGCAGCAGAGAGCAGCAGAGAACAGCAGAGAAGCAGAGCAGCAGAGAGCAGCAGAGAGCAGCAGAGAGCAGCAGAGAGCAGCAGAGAGCAGCAGAGAGCAGCAGAGAACAGCAGAGCAGAGAACAGCAGAGAACAGCAGAGAACAGCAGAGAGCAGCAGAGAACAGCAGAGAACAGCAGAGAACAGCAGAGAACAGCAGAGAACAGCAGAGAACAGCAGAGAACAGCAGAGAACAGCAGAGAACAGCAGAGAGCAGCAGAGAACAGCAGAGAACAGCAGAGAACAGCAGAGAACAGCAGAGAGCAGCAGCAGCAGAACAGCAGAGAGCAGCAGAGAGCAGCAGAGAGCAGCAGCAGAGCAGAGAACAGCAGAGAACAGCAGAGAGCAGCAGAGAACAGCAGAGAACAGCAGAGAACAGCAGAGAACAGCAGAGAACAGCAGAGAACAGCAGAGAACAGCAGAGAACAGCAGAGAGCAGCAGAGAACAGCAGAGAACAGCAGAGTCAGAGAGAACAGCAGAGAACAACAGAGAACAGCAGAGAACAGCAGAGAACAGCAGAGAGCAGCAGAGACAGCAGAGAGCAGCAGAGAACAGCAGAGAACAGCAGAGAACAGCAGAGAACAGCAGAGAGCAGCAGAGAGCAGCAGCAGAACAGCAGCAGAACAGCAGAGAGCAGCAGCAGAACAGCAGAGAACTCCAAAATCGTGGTTCCCGCCATCCTCGGGGCCGCCGTGGGCCCCAGGGGCGCCAGCCAGAGCTGGGAACCACGATTTCGGGCTTTTCCGGCCTGGATCTCTCCAAAATCATGGTTCCCGCCATCCTCGGGGCCGCCGTGGGCCCAGGGGCGCCAGCCAGAGCTGGGAATCCACGATTTTGGGCTTTTCCGGCCTGGATCTCTCCAAAATCATGGTTCCCGCCATCCTCGGGGCCGCCGTGGGTCCCAGGGGCGCCAGCCAGAGCTGGGAACCACGATTTCGGGCTTTTCCGGCCTGGATCTCTCCAAAATCGTGGTTCCCGCCATCCTCGGGGCCGCCGTGGGTCCCAGGGGCGCCAGCCAGAGCTGGGAACCACGATTTCGGCTTTTTTGGATCTCTCCAAAATCGTGGTTCCCGCCATCCTCGGGGCCGCCGTGGGCCCCAGGGGCGCCAGCCAGAGCTGGGAACCACGATTTCGGGCTTTTCCGGCCTGGATCTCTCCAAAATCGTGGTTCCCGCCATCCTCGGGGCCGCCGTGGGTCCCAGGGGCGCCAGCCAGAGCTGGGAACCACGATTTTCGGGCTTTTCCGGCCTGGATCTCTCCAAAATCGTGGTTCCCGCCATCCTCGGGTCCCGGCCGGGGCCCCAGGGGCGCCACCCAGCTGGGACCAGTTCGAGCTTTTCCAGCCTGGATACTTCCAAAATCATGGTTTCCCCCGCATCCTCGGGGCCGCCGTGGGGCCTCAGGGGGCGCCAGCCAGAGCTGGGAACCCCGATTTCGGGTTTTCAGAGGCCATGGATCTTTCCAAAATCGTGGTTCCCGCCATCCACGCGGCCGCCGTGTGGCCCCCAGGGCCGCCAGCCAGACATCTTGAATCCACGATTGTCCGGGGCTCCGCCTTTCCGGCCTGGATCTCTCCAAAATCGTGGTTCCCGCCATCCTCGGGGCCGCCGTAGGTCCCAGGGGCGCCAGCCAGAGCTGGGAACCACGATTTCGGGCTTTTCTGGCCTGGATCTCTCCAAAATCGTGGTCCCCGCCATCCTCGGGGCCGCCGTGGGTCCCAGGGGCGCCGGCCAGAGCTGGGAACCACGATTTCGGGCTTTTCTGGCCTGAATCTATCCAAAATCGTGGTTCCCGCCATCCTCGGGGCCGCCGTGGGCCCCAGGGGCGCCAGCCAGAGCTGGGAACCACGATTTCGGGCTTTTCCGGCCTGGATCTCTCCAAAATCATGGTTCCCGCCATCCTCGGGGCCGCCGTGGGCCCCAGGGGCGCCAGCCAGAGCTGGGAACCGCGATTTCGGGTTTTTCCGGCCTGGATCTCTCCAAAATCATGGTTCCCACCATCCTCGGGGCCGCCGTGGGTCCCAGGGGCGCCAGCCAGAGCTGGGAACCACGATTTCGGGCTTTTCCGGCCTGGATCTCTCCAAAACGAGGTACCCGCATCCTCGGAGCCCCAGGGCGCCACCAGCGCTGGAACCACGATGATTTCGGTCTTTTCCTGCCTGGATCTCTCCAAATCATGGTTCCCTCCCGCCATCGTCGGGGTGGCCGTGGTCCCCAGGGAGCCAGCCATAGCTGGAACCACGATTTCGGCCTGGTTTCTTTTCTGCCTGGATCTCATCCATCCTCAGGGCGCCGTGGTCTCCAGGGCGCCAGCCCAGAGCTGGGAACCATGATTCGGGGCTTTTCTGGCTTGATCTCTCCAAAATCGTGGTTCCCAAAGCCATTCCTCGGGCCGCCCGTCGCCCCAGGGGCGCCAGCCAGAGCTGGGAACCATGATTTCGGGCTTTTCCGGCCTGGATCTCTCCAAAATCGTGGTTCCCGCCATCCTCGGGGCCGCCGTGGGCCCCAGGGGCGCCAGCCAGAGCTGGGAACCACGATTTCGGGCTTTTCCGGCCTGGATCTCTCCAAAATCACGGTTCCCGCCATCCTCGGGGCCGCCGTGGGTCCCAGGAGCGCCAGCCAGAGCCGGGAACCATGATTTCGGGCTTTTCTGGCCTGGATCTCTCCAAAATCATGGTTCCCGCCATCCTGGGGGCCGCCGTGGGTCCCAGGGGCGCCAGCCAGAGCTGGGAACCATGATTTCGGGCTTTTCTGGCCTGGATCTCTCCAAAATCATGGTTCCCGCCATCCTCGGGGCCGCCGTGGGTCCCAGGGGCGCCAGCCAGAGCTGGGATCCACGATTTCGGGCTTTTCCGGCCTGGATCTCTCCAAAATCATGGTTCCCGCCATCCTCGGGGCCGCCGTGGGCCCCAGGGGCGCCAGCCAGAGCTGGGAACCACGATTTCAGGCTTTTCCGGCCTGGATCTCTCCAAAATCATGGTTCCCGCCATCCTCGGGGCCGCCGTGGGTCCCAGGGGCGCCAGCCAGAGCTGGGAACCACGATTTTGGGCTTTTCCGGCCTGGATCTGTCCAAAATCGTGGTTCCCGCTATCCTCGGGGCCGCCGTGGGTCCCAGGGGCGCCAGCCAGAGCTGGGAACCACGATTTCGGGCTTTTCCGGCCTGGATCTCTCCAAAATCGTGGTTCCCGCCATCCTCGGGGCCGCCGTGGGTCCCAGGGGCGCCAGCCAGAGCTGGAACCACGATTTCGGGTTTTTCCGGCCTGGATCTCTCCAAAATCGTGGTTCCCGCCATCCTCGGGGCCGCCGTGGGCCCCAGGGGCGCCAGCCAGAGCCGGAAACCATGATTTCGGGTTTTTCAGGTTTGGATCTCTCCAAAATCATAGTTCCCGCCATCCTCCTCAACTTCAGTGGCGCCGTGCCCCAGGGCGCCAGCCAGAGCTGGAACCACGATTTCGGGCTTTTCCGGCCTGGATCTCTCCAAAATCATGGTTCCCGCCATCCTCGGGGCCGCCGTGGGCCCCAGGGGCGCCAGCCAGAGCTGGTAACCACGATTTCGGGCTTTTCCGGCCTGGATCTCTCCAAAATCATGGTTCCCGCCATCCTCGGGGCCGCCGTGGGTCCCAGGGGCGCCAGCCAGAGCTACGATTTCGGGTTTTTCCGGCCTGGATCTCTCCAAAATCGTGGTTCCCGCCATCCTCGGGGCCGCCGTGGGTCCCAGGAGCGCCAGCCAGAGCTGGGAACCACGATTTCGGGTTTTTCTGGCCTGGATCTCTCCAAAATCGTGGTTCCCGCCATCCTCGGGGCCGCCGTGGGTCCCAGGGGCGCCAGCCAGAGCCGGGAACCACGATTTCGGGCTTTTCCGGCTTGGATCTCTCCAAAATCGTGGTTCCCGCCATCCTCGGGGCCGCCGTGGGCCCCAGGGGCGCCAGCCAGAGCTGGGAACCACGATTTCGGGCTTTTCCAGCCTGGATCTCTCCCAAATCGTGGTTCCCGCCATCCTCGGGGCCGCCGTGGGTCCCACGGGCGCCAGCCAGAGCTGGGAACCATGATTTCGGGCTTTTCCGGCCTGGATCTCTCCAAAATCATAGTTCCCGCCATCCTCGGGGCCGCCGTGGGCCCCAGGGCGCCAGCCAGTGCTGGGAACCATGATTTCGGGCTTTCCCGGCCTGGATCTTTCCAAAACCATGATTCCCGCCATCCTCGGGGCCGCCGTGGGTCCCAGGTCGCCAGCCAGAGCCGGGAACTATGATTTCGGGCTTTTCCGGCCTGGATCTCTCCAAAATCATGGTTCCCGCCATCCTCGGGGCCGCCGTGGGTCCCAGGGGCGCCAGCCAGAGCTGGGAACCACGATTTCGGGCTTTTCCCGCCATCCTCGGGGCCGCCGTGGGCCCCAGGGGCGCCAGCCAGAGACAGGAACCATGATTTCGGGCTTTTCCGGCCTCGATCTCTCCAAAATCATGGTTCCCGCTTCGGTTTCCGCCATCCTTTTGGCCGCCGTGGGTCCCTGGGGCGCCAAACAGAGCCGGGAACCGGGATTTCGGGCTTTTCGAGCCTCGATCTTTCCAAAATCTTGGCTACCGCTATTTTCTGGGCTGCCCTGGGTCCCTAGGGCGCCAGACAGAGCCTGGGGGCGGGGGGTGCTCTCTGCACGTTCCATGACTCTGAGCTGGGCCGGCGCCTCCGCGCATGCATGGAGCCTCGGCGCTCGGGGACTAGACCGCTACGACGCGGAGTGGCGGCGATGTGCCAGCCTGCACCGCTCCGCCCACCCAGCGGTCTCGTCCTCCCAGCGCGATCTGCAGCATCGACCGACTGCGATTTTCTTGGCCACCAGCGTGTCGTTTTGCATTGTTCTAGCTCTCGTGCTGTTTCACCGTCGCTCGGCATCTTTCATGCTAAGGTTGTTTAAGCGCACGGGTCATCCTGCTTTTGTGGGCAGTCGGTTCGCGCTGGGGCTGCTGCTGACTGCTCGGATCGCACCTGTGCTAGAAAGTCCATGAGGACTTGAGCTTTTCCAGCCTCGATCTCTCCAAAATCATGGTTCCCGCCATCCTCTGGGCTGCGGGGCCCTGGGAGCGCATAGCAGCAGAGACCACAGAGCAGCAGAGAGCACAGAGCAGCAAAGAGCAAAGAGCAGCAAAAAGAGCACAGAGCAGCAGAGAGCACAGAGCAGCAGAGAGCACAGAGCAGCAGAGAGCACATAACAGCAGGGAGCACAGAGCAGCAGAGAGTACAGAGAAGCAGAGAGAGCACAGGGCAGCAGAGAGCACAGAGCACAGAGCCGGGAACCACGATTTCGGGCTTTTCCGGCCTGGATCTCTCCAAAATCATGGTTCCCGCCATCCTCGGGGCCGCCGTGGGTCCCTGGGGCGCCAGACAGAGCCGGGAACCGGAATTTCGGGGGTTTTCCAGCCTGCACTTCTCCAAAATCATGGTTCCCGCCATCTTCTGGGATGCCGTGGGTTCTTTTCGCGCGCGCGCCCAGCGGATTTCTTTCGAACGGCCCGCAGTTTTCGCGCGAATCGATTTCGCGCGGACGGCGGACCCTCCTCCACATCATTCTGCCGCATCACCAACAGTCCGAAATTGGTGAGCCTGGCCACGTGGGCCTGTCCGTCCTCAGGCTTCCGCCAGTTGCTTGCGTTGCGCGTCAGCTTCTCGCAGTTCGTGCTCTTCACGGTCGCTGCTGCAGTGCTGGTGCAGCGTTCAGAAAAGTTGCAGTTTTTGAGTATCCATGGATCTTCACTTTCAGCAGCATCATGCCACGTGGTTCACTGTTCACTGGCCTTCGCTTTGCATGCGCTTAGCTTAGCGGTCGCACCAATGGCATTCCATTCAGGTTGACCCCGAAGCGGGTGCGTTTCAATTGTTGAACGGGCATGCGTATCCACACCATGATGTTGTAAAAGGTAGCCTCCTCCCGCTGTTATTTCTGCTCCTCGCCCTCATCCTCCTTGTCTCTTGATTCCTTAACGTGTTCTGTCGCCCCAGTGCTCGAGATAAACGGTGTTCTGGCGAGTTCGTGGTCCGTTTTCGGTTTGATCCCGTTTCGCAGCAAAGGAGGAATGAAAGCAGAACGAAGGAAAACGAAAACAACACGAAAACGAAAGAGGGTATCCTCCAGCATGTCCTGCCTCATACTACACGTAACCCTGCCTCATACTGCTCCAAGGTGTTCCTTTTCCTCTCCTCTCCCCTGCTGTTTACCCTGGCTGAGGTCAGTCGAGGAGGTCTTGGACCATCGCCGCACGCTGCTGGCACTGGAAGCCAGTGGGCCAGTTGCGCTGCTAGAGGACGAGCTCTGCCTGCGATTGCCTCACTATATCTTATGGAAGAAACTCCTGGGGAGGCTTGTCCAAGCGGGGTTGTCCAGTGGGGTTGTCGAGATCCCCGCTGGGTTTTGCAAGGGGTTGTTGTCCAGGTAGGTCGTTCTGTCGTCATTAATCAGATTGGGTTGCTTGGGTTGTCTGGGGGATTGTCTGGTTTTTTGTTGGTTGGATTACTTTTCCGTTGATCATAGTAATTTGTTTGGCTGCTCTGCGCCACTCTCGCGTAAAGTCTGCATTACTTTGAATTCTTGCCCACATCAAGGGTACATCGGCGTCGGGCTCACTATTCTGCTTCGTCCTCCGCTACCGTTTATTCGCTACTCATCACCGCTCGCCCCAACCACACGTTGCGGCTTCACACAATACTCTGCAAAACCGCTGCCAGCGCGTTGCCATTCGACGCGACCCACCCTGAGTCGCACTTAGAGTTGCGACCTGATTTCTACGCCGCCTTCGAGTCCGCCCCCCCCCGAGGAGTGGCAGCGCTGGGCAAGCTCGCCGAGGCACGCCAGGCTGGAACGAGCGGTATTTCCCGGCTGCGCGTCGCCTACATGCTGTGTGCGTGCGTCTTGTCCTTTCTTCTTTTCTCCTGCCTGCGCTCTCTCCTACCCTTTTCGTCATTCTTGCTCTCCCATGTCCTCAGTATTCTAGGTCACCCGTGGGGGCGCGAAGATGATCGCGCTTCGCGTGCCGCGGTCTGGGCCGGAGCGGCTGCCCTCCTCCAGGGGGGCGGAGCAAGGGCGCGAAGATTAACAGCCCGTCGCGTATCGCGGGGCGCGATGCGCGAAGTTAGATGACCTGGAATATCTTCCTCGGCCGTTCTGTTTGGTCTTATTGTTATTACCGTACTAAGTTGTTTGTTATCTAATGGCCTGCGAGCCATCCCGCCACCGTGCCTGGGTCTCTTGGTTGGCCTCGCTGGGCCACTGGAGCGCTTCGTGTGGCGCCTTGAGGTGATTTGATATTATGTACCATGTTGAGATGTTCATAGCTTTCTACTCCACGTTGCCACTTTGCTTCCTGTGGCTGCTGATGCGCATCCTCCTCTTACTCGTCGTCTTCCTCACCATTTTCCTCCAAGATGCGCCAGCTACACCTTGGCCTCGTTCGCATCTCTCCCTCAAGCGGCACACCTCTAGAACACTAGCGTCAAGGACTTGGCGTCGGGTTCAGCCCTCTGAAGGTACGCTTCGGAATTAATAGCCCAAACGTCCGCTCATCTTTGGAGTCCCCGAGCTGAGGAGAACAAAAAAACAATAACACTCCCGCCTCCCTCATAATTCAAAGGTGGCACGTTTACGCATTACCGCTCCGACATTCAAACTCGGAAGATCCAACACCAACATTGAATTTGTGGGGAGGGGGAGAGTTCAAACCTTCTGGCACGCGTGAGTGTTGTTTAATTGTTTTCGACATCTACCCCACCCCAGGCCCCCATGCGAGTCTTGCTTGTCATTCCCTAGTAGCGTTTCTCTAGATGGCTGCTTCGAATAGATATCAAATATTCCTCCCGCCAGAATCTCCACGGGGGGCCGGAGAGAGGCTTCTCTGAGGCCTGGCGGCGGTTTGGAACGGTCCAGAATGGACATTACGGCGTTCTGGCTCGATTTGGTCCAGCCATGAGATTCACTACCGTGTTCGAGCTCGATTGCAGCCCTCGCAGATCCAGAATGGTATTCACTATGGTGTTCTGGCTCGATTTTGCTGACAGGTGCGGATCATTATCGTGTTTTAGCTCGAGTTCATTGCAGATGTTTTTACCTAACAGCTTCTGCTGATAGGTTTCTAGTGGTCTCAAAAGAGAGCAGCAGATGACTCCACAGGGGGGTCGGGGCGGGACCCGGAACGGCTGCCGCCGAAGCCCAAATCGCTTGGGACATCCTCGCAAAATCGCTCTTGGTGCTCCCAGAACTCCATTCCCGGGCCACATTTTGGATGCCCGGAGCCAACTGTAGGCCACTTCGTGCTCTTCGAGTTCCCAGAACTCCATTTCCCGCCACATTTTGGGGGGGGGGATGCCCCGATCCACTGTAGGCCACTCCGTGCACTTCGACTTCCAGAACTCCCATTCCTGTGCATAGATTTTTGGCCGCCTCCGGAGCCAACTGTAGGCCATTTCTTGCTCTTCAAGTTCCGAGTTCCCAGAACTTCCATTCCTGGGCATGATTTTGAAATGCCCGAGCCAACTGAAGGCCACTTCGTGTCCTTTCTAGTTCCCAGAATTCATTCCTGGGCGACATTGAGATGCTGAGCAGGCTGATGCAGCTGCCGAGGCAAATGCTGAGGCTGAGGCACGCTGAGGCTGAGGCCGAGGCTGAAGGCAGATTGAGGCTGAGGCTGAAAGCAGACTGAGGCTGAAGGCTGAGGCAGGCTGATGCTGAGGCAGGCTGAGGCTGAGGCTGAGGCTGATGCAGGCTGAGGCTGAGGCAGCCTGAGGATGAGGCCGAGGCTGAAGGCAGACTGAGGCTGAGGCTGAGGCAGAGGCAGGCTGAGGCTGAGTCTGAGG
>CAUYUJ010017161.1:70447-81223 GCA_963575745.1 Prorocentrum cordatum | reverse complement strand
CCTCCTCTCCTCTCCTCCTCCTCCTCCTCCGCCTCCTCTCCTCCTCCTCCTCCTCCTCCTCCTCCTCCTCCTCCTCCTCCTCCTCCTCCCCCTCCCCCTCCCCCTGCCTCTCCTCCTCCTCCCCCTCCTCCTCGTCCTCCTCCTACTACTACTCCTCCTCCTCGTCCTCCTTCTCCTCCTCCTCCTCCGACGACGACAACGACGACGACGACGACCCTTGGCAGCGGCAGCGGCGGGCGAGCGGACGAGCGAGCCGAGCGGGCAGGCGGGAGAGCACCCAGCGGGCCTCCAGGCGAGCACATCCTCGCGCTCGCTCCGCCGGGCGGCGCGCGCGGGGTCGAAAAAAGGGCTGTGGCCCGAAAGTGGCGGCGCCGGTGGGGGAGGGAGAAAGGGAGGGAGGGAGGGAAGGAGGGGAGGGAGGGAGGGAGGGAGAGAAGGGAGGGAGAGAGAGAGAGAGAGAGATAGAGAGGGAGGGAGGAGATAGAGAGAAGGAGGGGGGGGAGGATAAGGGAGGAAGGGGGGAGGAGGAGGGGGAGGAGGCGGAGGAGGAGGAGGAGGAGAAGGAGAAGGAGGAGGTCGCCACCGCTGAATTCGCCTCGACATTCTCGTCAGAACGCACCTTTGCAGGGAGTGGCGGTATCGATACTTCTTGCTTCCCTACGATCGGCGGTCTGAGGAGAGCGAAAGGAAGAGGAAGAGGAAGAGGAGGAGGAGGAGGAGGAGGAGGAAGGAGGAGGCGGAGGAGGGTCGGCTCAGATTCCGCCTACTCTCCCTTCCTCTCGTCGTCCCCCTGCCCTTGCCTTTCTCTCCCTTCTCCTCCTCCTCCTCCTCCTCCTCCTCCTCCTCCTCATCCCTCATCATCATCATCATCATCATCATCATCATCAATCATCATCATCATCATCATATCATCATCATCATCATCATCATCTCATCATCAGAGTCATCATCATCATCATCATCAGCATCATCATCATCAGCAGCAGCATCTAGCATCATCATCAAGCATCAGCAGCACATCATCATTCAGCAATCGTCATCATCATCATCATCATCATCCATCATCATCATCATCATCATCATCATCATCATCATCATCATCATCATCATCATCATCATCATCATCATCATCATCATCATCATCATTATGATAATCATCATCACCATCATCCGCATCACCACCATAGTAGTCATCATCACCACCATCAGCATCCTCATCCTCATCCTCATCCTCATCCTCATCATCATCTTCCTCATCCTCATACTCATCCTCATCCTCATCCTCATCATCATCAGCAGCAGCAGCATCATCATCAGCATCATCATCAGCATCAGCATCAGCAGAGCATCATCTGCAGCAGCATCTGCAGCAGCATCAGCATCAGCATCAGCATCATCAGTATCACCATCATCATCATCAGCAGCATCATCAGCAACATCAGCATCATCATCATCATCATCATCATCATCATCATCATCCTCAGCATCATCACACCACCATCACCATCATCATCAGCATAAGCATCAGCATGATCATCATCATCATCATCATCATCATCATCATCATCATCATCATCATCATCCTCATCATCATCATCATCATCATCACCATCATCATCATGCTGATCCTCCTCATCCTCCTCCCCCTCCTCCTCCTTCTGCTGCGTCTCCTCCTCCTCCTCCTCCTCCTCCTCCTCCTCCACCCACCCTCCTCCTCCTCCTCCTCCTCCCTCCTCCTCCTCCTCCTCCTCCCCTCCTTCCCACCTCCTCCTCCTCCTCCTCTTCCTCCTTCTCCTCCCTCCTCCTCCTCTTCATCCTCCTCCTCCTCCTCCTCCTCCTCCCCTGCCTCTTTTTCTGCCCCCCCCCCCGCCTTCCTGTCACCTCCTCCACCCCCCCTCCCCGTCGCGAGCGGCGCGGGCGGCCGCAGGGCCCTGGCACGGAATCGTGCGACGCACGCTCGCCACGCGGATCGTCCAGCGTCTCTGGCCTCCGGATCTGGAGGGAAAGAGAACGATGGTGAACGTTCTCTTATTCGGCGTTTCGACATTGAGCCGAAGGGGGAGGGGTCTGGCTCCGAACCTCTGCTTAATGCGACAGTTTGATATGTGCGCCCTATGGAGGACACTCCACCTGCTTGAAACAGGCGCCCCAAACAGCCAAGATCTACCATAGGGGGGGGGAAGGTGGTGCGAGGGCCTGCGCCGATCGGCAAAACAATGAATAAGAAAAAGACCACACGCAAGGACCGACCACAAGGATGGTCAAAACGGAGTGGCTCTGAAGACGAAAGACGAAAAACGAAACCCAACGATCAAAACGACCGTTTAACACGAAACTGGTGCCAAACGATACGAACGGCGAGACGACGCATTGAAAACAAAAACGAAGAATAAAAAATGAAACGGACATGAAAAACGATGCGAACAAAACGAAACAGATGCCCAAACTAAGCTGAAATGCGCCGCGGTCGGTCCTGGGAAAGAGAACGATGCCCACGATCAGCACTGCTCGGAGAACGCCCGCGCCGATCCGGCTGGTCATCGGCAATTCGTGGATCACCCCTGCGGAACGACGACGGCCTGCACGGACAAGAACCAAGATCGGCGTCGACCAGATCCCGCGACATCTTGGCCATGGCCAGCGTGCTGCTTCCCTAGAAAGACTCCCCAGGGGTACAGTCGAATCGCTGTCAGAAAGAACCCCTAGTAAGGAACGAGGCCCCTCTGCTGCCATCAGTTTAACTTCGATGTCCCATCTACCTAAGGGGGAAACCTAAGACAAGCTACGAAACAATCAAGGACCACCGAACCCCTCCCGAACGAAAAGAGCTCCTTCTTCAACGGTCCGACTGTAGGTTTTGGTCCCAAGCCCATTGTGCGATGGTCCTGGGGACCGGCAAATGGGCTCCCTAAAGCCGGAATCAAGGAAAAACGCCCAAATTGAAAGAAAAAATGACGGCGGTGGTCCACAGTCGGGTTTGATTGATGTAGAAACGCGAGAGGACGCAAGACCTTGCCGAGAGCCACGTCGCCATATGAATGTCAAGACATGGGTCGCCAAACCCAGGACACAAGGGTACATCCTCGCATACCCTGCCGTCCTTACGGATATGAGGTTCTAATATGTTCGAGTTTCCGACTACCCAAGACGGCCCGAGAGGCAAAAGGCCAAGATAGCTCTAAGACAGCCGAACAGGCCCCGAACAGGGCCTCAAGTCGGCCCAAGAGGACCCAAAGATCGCCCAAGGGGCTCCCCAAGAGGGCCCGAAGACGGCCTTGAGGCGCTCCATGAAAGCAACCAGACGGACAAGAAAGGCCTCTTGGGCTGTCTTGGGCGGTCGGAAACCCAAACATGCCAGAACCTCAAAATACGTCAACAACCTTGGGACAAGCAGTGGTCATGGCATCATCGGGCTCTCCTGGATGGCTTCTTCGAGACCTCGTGGCCCGCCTTGTGGGGCAGCTTGATCTGTCTCGAGGCCTTATTGGGAGCCGCATGGCCCCTGGACGGCTTTCAAGGCAGCCAAGATGACGCCAAGCTGGCCCAAGATGGCCCACGACGGCTCAAGAGGCCCCCAAGAAGGCCTTAAGACAGATCAAGACGCCCCCAAGACGGCCCAAAAGATCTCCAATAGGCCCTCCTGGAGAGCCCGAGGAGGCCAAAACCATTGATTGTCCTTAGGTTGTTTGATAGATTTTGAAGTGCGAACCTGTTCGGGTTTCCGACCGCCCGAAACGGCTCAAGAAGCCTACAATAAGCCTCCAAGATAGCTCCAAGGCAGCCCGAGAAGCCCCCAAGGGGGCCCGAAATCTGCACAAGAGGACCCACATATCCCCCAAGGGGCTCCCAAGAAGGCCCTAAGACGGTCGTGAGCCGCTCCAGGAGGGCACCAACGCGGCCGAGAGACCCCCAAGGCGGCCACCATAGGCGTCTGACGTGCCAAGAGTCCCCTAAGACAGCCAAAGAGGCCTCAAGAGGCCCCCAAGAGGGCCCCAAGAGGCCCCCAAGAAGCTTTCAGAAAGTTCCCTGGAAGCTCCCAGGAAGCTCCCAGGAAGCCCCAAGAAGCCGTCTCCTCCTCATCCTCATGTTCTCCCTCTCCCTCTACCTCTCTCCTCCTCCTCCTCCTCCTCCTCCTCCTCCTCCTCCTCCTCCTCCTCCTCCTCCTCCTCCCCCTCCTCCTCCTCCTCTCCTCCTCTCCTCCTCCTCCTCCTCCTCCTCCTCCTCCTCCTCCTCCTCCTCCTCCTCCTCCTCCTCCTCCTCCTCCCTCCTCCTCCTCCTCCTCCCTCTCCTCCTCCCTCTCCTCTCCTCCTCCTCCTCCTCCTCATCCTCCTCCTCATCCTCCTCCCCTTCCTCCTCGTTTTACTATTCTTAGTTTTCTTCGTCCTCCTCCTCCGCCTCATCATCATCATCATCATCATCATCATCATCATCATCATCATCATCATCATCATCATCATCATCATCATCAGCATCATCACCATCACCATCATCATCATCATCATCATCATCATCAGCATCATCAGCATCGTCATCATCATCATCATCATCATCAGCATCATCAGCATCATCATCATCATCATCATCATCATCATCATCATCATCATCACCATCACCATCACCATCACCATCACCATCACCATCATCATCATCATCAGCAGCAGCATCATCATCATCATCATCATCATCATCATCAGCATCATCATCATCATTATCATCATCATCAGCATCATCATCAGCATCAGCATCAGCATCAGCATCAGCATCATCGTCATCAGCAGCATTATCAGCATCATTATCATCATTACCGTTCGCATCGTCAGTATCCCTACCGCGCGGACGAAGACGAGGTCGTGATCGCGACCCGCCCCGATGCAGACTACTCGTCGTAATTGCACTGCTCCTACACGCAACCGCCTTCCTGCTGCGCTGTGGCACAGGCACGGTGACTGGGTTCGCCGCAGGCAGCTGGATCTGGGCTCCCCCGCAAACGCTCCACTAAGCACTCCACCGAAGTACGCTGGAGAATCAAAGCTCGCTGGACGCGGTTGCGTCGGCGGGGGAATCAGGAGAAGAAGGAGGAGGGTGAGAAGAACGAGGAGGGGAAGGACAGGGAGAGAGAGGAGGGGGAAAAAACAACGACGACGACGATGGCGAGCGACTAAGAGCGAGGCATCCTGGCTACCACCTCGAGGACCCAGAACTTGGGGATCGGGCGGCCCTGTCGCCCCGCACCGTGCGCCCCTCTCCCGTGCGCCCCGCTCCCTGCATGTGCCTCTGCCTCTGCCGCTGCCTCCGCCTCTGTCCCCGCCAGCCATGATCATCGTCAGCATCAGCATCAGCAGCAGCATCAGCAGCAGCATTCTCATCATCGTCAGCATCATCATCATCATCATCATCATCATCATCATCATCATCATCATCATCATCATCATCAGCATCAGCATCGTCATCATCATCATCATCAGCATCAGCATGATCATCATCATCAGCATCATCATCAGTATCATCCTCATCATGTTCGTGCTCATCATCAGCATCATCATCATCATCCACATCATTATCATCATCGTCTTCATACCATCATCATCAACAGCACCATCTGCAACATTACCGATACCATCATCACACTCATCATCATCAGCAGCATCATCGTCAACATCATCACCAGCATCATCAACAACACCATCGTCATATTCATCACCATCAGCAGCAACATCATCATCGTTATCATCTGCCTCACTATCATCCACATAACCAGCATCGTCATCACCACCATCAGCATCATCATCATCAGCAACATAATCACCATCGTCATCATGAGATTGAGCATCAGCAGCATGACCGATATGCTCCATCCGAACACGAAGCCCGCTTGCCAGCCCTAGATCGCACCAAGCGTCTTCCGAGGTCAGGAACCAAATCGTGCGATTGCACAGTGCCTGTGGATCACCCGAAGACTTCTCCAACACCAGGATCAGCTACTACCCTGTGGCCGAATCCTGGGGCCCTGGAGCCAAGCATGATGGCATCTCTGGCATGACGACAGCGGATCCTGAAGGAAGCGGGTGCCGGAACCCGGGCCCCGGGACCCGCCTTTCGACATGATTCAATGTTTAGTTTTCTCCACAGAAGAACCCCCCGAGGGCCTACAACGGCGAAAAAAACAGAGGACATGTTTCCCTCAGGAAGCGTTCCATTTTGTCCCCCCCTCAAACATCCAACGCACGACGTGAAAGCATCGCGACTGCGGATCAGACAAGCGTGACCCCGCAAATTGCTCCCCTGAATTTCCCTCAGAAGCCGTGCCCTTCATGCCGACATCTCTTGGGGGCGCATCGTCGCGAACTTCTGCCAGCCTTCCGCCAGTCTTCCGCCTTCCTCCGCCAGCGGGCCCTCACCGCCTTGCTTCGATAGCTGGCTTCCGCGGGCCGTTCCGCTGCTTCCCTCCTTCCGAGAAAGAAAATGTAAACTTCTCGACCCCTCGAAGGCGAGGCCATTTTCTGGAACGCCCCGTTGCCTCCGCCTCAGCCTTCTCATCCTCGGCCTCCTCCCATCTTCCCTCCCCTCCTTCTACGCTGCAGCCTATCCTCTCAATTAAATCAGTCCCTCCCTCCCTGTCTGTTCGCTCTCCACCCCTTGTATCCCTACCCCAAACCTCGTCCCTCTCTTCTCCCTACAATATCCATCCAACCCTCTCCCCTCCGTCCATGCATCCACCCGTCACTCCGACACTCCGTCCCACTCAACTGCCCCTCGCAGTTAATACCGCAACCCAAAAAGGCTCACGAATAGGCTAAATTTGTATAAAAAAAACGCCCCACCCCCGGTCGAGACTGCCACCGAACATATCCCCACTCCCCACTTAAGACTGCTGCCTGGCTGCCCTGTCGATTCAACCAGCCAACAAATTACCAGTTGACCTCACGGAAACAAAGTGTCGGCCGCACCCGAAAAGATGGGCCCTCGAAAACTGGCGTCCCCCGGATGAATCAGATGTGAACAGTGCGCACCTTCGGGAAATGACGACATACACCGCAACTGCTAAGCCTCCACAAGCCCATTTCAACCCAGACCGTTTTGCTATGTACGGATAGGCACTCCGCCAAGCATGGGTCCTATTGTGATCCCCCTGCTTCTGCAAACGCGCCTTGCAGATGCACGGCGTCTGACATGACCTGGCCACTAAAGCGCAAGAAACTGCCAGTATCACCCCCTGGTCAATCGTGTTCGAGCCAACCCACTTCGATTTTGAACTCGGCGAACGTGGCTCGCGGCCCGGGGCAGACGCAGTGCACGCCAGAGTCATAACCCAGGACGGGACCCGTGGAGGCTCGTAGAGGGCGCACAGCTTTGGGGAGATCAAAAGGTACCGACACCGCTACTCCTCAGACCTCTTCCTCCTCCCCGTCCTCGTCCTCCTCCTCGTCCTCCTGCTCCTCCTCCTCCTCGTCCTCCTCCTCCTCCTCCTCCTCCTCATCATCATCATCATCCTCCTCCTCTTGCTCTCCTCTCGCTCTCCTCAGACACCCGATCGAGGGGAAGAAGATAAATACCGATTGCGCTACTCCCCAGACCTCTCCACAGGTGCGTTCTGACTCTAAACTCCGAGGAGAGCCAGCGGTGGCGGCGAGGGTCTCCCAGGGGGGCCCTAGAACCGAAGAAAAGGCAAGGGTAGCGGCATATTTATGTTCAGCTCCTCGGACATATCCCACATTGCGAACAAACATACAGCATCGCGAAAATTCAAAACCAGAGCCCTAGACCCCATCTTTCTGAGGCATTTTCCGATCCGGATCGATCTGTGATGGTCCTGGGGGCCCCAAGCTGGGCGAAAACGCCCGGTGTAAAAAACAAATGCAGCGCCCGGACCTCATGTCTGGAGGGGGCGCGCACAATTCCCTCGGGGCGTCCAAGAGGGGCGCGTCCAAGAGGGGGGGTCGCAAATCATGGCCCGAGGCATGTGCGCGGCCCCGAGGGGGGCCTTGAGACGTACCGAAAGAAGAGGAGGGGGCCATGAGATCTGTAAGATGTCGTGGCCCCCGCCATAGTATCCAGCGCCCCCTCCTCCTGGCCGCCCCCGATTCCCAGATATCCGGCCGCTCCTACTTTTTCGATGCGTGGGTCCTGGAGGTCTGGACCGCTTCCCTGGAGCCAGCTTTTCGTCCCGAGTCGATGTCTGACGGTCCCGAAGCCAGGCGAAGGCCCCTGGAAGCAAAAATCTACCAAAATCGCCAGCTCCAACTTTTGTTGGAGCGTCGGATCTCTGGGTATTGGCCGCCACCGAGTCCCTGACGCCCGCCCCACTCCTCGTACAGCCGGTCCAAGGTCCAGCACAGGGCGAAAAAGATGGCCTTGACGAACGGCGTGCTCTCCACGGCTGGGCGGCGCTCCTCCCGAGCCACGACCTAGGAGCAGCGATGCCCTCGAGTCTGCTTCGAACCTCGCCCGCCGACGCCCCCCCCGACGACGACGACGCCTGACTCCTCCTGGCTCCCTCCTCCCTCCTCTTCCTCCTCTTCCTCCTCTTCCTCCTCTTCCTCCTCTTCCTCCTCTTCCTCCTCTTCCTCCTCTTCCTCCTCTCCTCCTCCTCCTCCTCCTCCTCCTCCTCGTCCTCCTCCTCCTCCTCCTGCTCCTACTACTACTATACTTATACTACTACTAACTATACTACTACACTACATTTATACAATAATGTACTAGTAGACTACCTACTACGACTACGCTACGACTACGACTACTACTACTTACTACTCAACTACTACTCACTACTTAATACTACTTACTACGACTACTAATACTACTACTACTACTATACTACTACTACTACTGCTACTGCTATACTACTACTACTACTACTATACTATTACTACTACTACTACTACTACTCACTACTCCTACTCCTACGGACTATTACTACGACGACGACTACTTATACTACTACTACTACTACTTACTACTAATACTACTACTTACTACTACTACGACTGACTACGCACTACCACTAACTACTACTACTATACTACTACTACTACTACTACTACTACTACTACTCCTCACTACTACTACTTACTACTACTCTACTACTACATATACTACTACTACTACGACTACGACTACGACTACGACACGACTACGAGTTACGACCACTACTACTACTACTACTACTACTCCTACTTATTATCTACTACCGCTACGACTCGACCTGGCGCTACAACGACGACTACTCTACTCTTATTACTACTTATACTTTTACTACTACTTACTCCTACTAATACTACTACTAATACTACTACGACTTACTACGACTGTACGACTATACTAGTACTAGTACTACTACTACTACTACTACTACTACTAAACTACTACTACTACTACTACTGCCCTACTTACGACTAGACTTTACGACTACGACTACGACTAGACTACTTACTACTACTACTATACTACTACTTACTACGAGTACTACTTCTACGACGACTTACTACTACTACTATACTACTACTACTACTACTACTACTACTACTACTTGTACTGCTACTACTACTGCTACTGCTACTGCGACTACTACTACTACTACTACTACTTCTACTACTACTACTACTACTACTTCTACTACTACAAGTACTGCGGCTACTACTACTACTACTACTACTACTACTACTACTACTACGACTACTACTACTACTACTACGACTACTACGACTACTACGACTACTACGACTACTACGACGACTACTACGACTACTACGACTACTACGACGACGACTACTACTACTACTACTACTACTACTACTACTACTGCTACTACTGCTGCTGCTACTACTACTCCTGCTACGACTACTGCTACTACGATTCATAATACGTATACGACTACGACGGCTACTACGACTACGACGTCTACCACTACTACATCAACGACTACGACGACTACTAGTACTGCGACTACAACTACTACTACTTCTACTACTACTACTACTACTACTACTACCACTACTACTATTACTACCACTACTACTACTACTACTTAACTACTATACTACTACTACTCACTACTACTACACTACTATGACTCTACTACAGCACTGTTACGAGCTAGTTTCTACCACTACCAACTACTACTGCTGCTACTGCTACTACTATACTACTACTATAGACTACTACAATACTGCTACTTACTACTACTACTGGGACTACGGCCACGACTGCGACTACTACTACTATTACTATTACTGCTACTGCTACTACTATTACTACAACTACTACTACTACTACTACTACTACTACTACTAATACTTATACTACTACTAGTACTACTACTACTACTACTACTACTACTACTACTACTACTACTACTACTACTACTACTACTACTACGGCTACGACTACTACTACTACGGCCACGACTGCGACTACTATTACTATTGCAACTGCGATTACTACTACGACTGCGACTACTACTACTTTTACGATTCGCACTACTACAATAACAACAACTACTACTATTCCTACTACTACTACTACTACTACTACTACTACTACTGCTACTACTACTACTACTATATATACTACGACTACTACTAATATATTACGACTACTACAAATACTAGTACGATACGGACCTATTACTAGTACTATACGACGACTACTATTACTTACGACGACTACTACTACTACTACTATCGACTACTTATACTTACTACGACTACTACACTACTACTACACTATCTACTAACTACTACTATACTACTACTACTTACTTACTACTACACTGTTACG
>CAUYUJ010017161.1:29313-67847 GCA_963575745.1 Prorocentrum cordatum | reverse complement strand
ATCTCTCGGAGCGAAGGGGCGCCCGCCGCGCAGCCGGCGGGGGCACGAGGCCGCCCTGCCGAGGGCCGCGCGGCCACGGGAACGCAAGACGAACCTGGCTGCCCCGCTACGCAACACGCAACACGTACAGTCGGGGCGTTGACCTAAGGAACCCTAAATAAGGAACGAGGCCCCTTTTTTCCATAAGTGAAACTTCGATTTCCTATCGAAAACATGAGGAAAACCTGAGGCAAGCTGTGAAACACTTAAGGAACGCGGAGCCCCTCCCCAACCAAAAGGGTTCCTTCTTCAGGGCCCCGACTGTAGAAGAAGAAGAAGAGGCGCCATGAAATCTGGGGAGATATCATGGCCATCGCCATGATATCCCCCCCCCTAGTCATCACCCCCCTCTTGGCCCCCCCCCCGTCGGCATCGCCCCCCGCTCGCGCAGCTGCCGGCGCTGTGCGCGGCTCAGATGCCCCGATACGCAAAACGCCACACGTATCGTACAGACACGGAGCTCAACACGTAGTAGGCTGCATACGTGGGTCCGACGCGATACCTTCGCCAAAACGTGGTCACAATGCGTAGAGCCGACACGCAAGGTGCCGACACGGACGAGTCTTGAGCACGGGACGTGCTGCGTTTCAAAAAATGGGCGCATCGAGGCAACTAAGAAGGAGGAGGCACGGGTCGCGACACGGGGCACAAGGGTGTCCTTTCTCTGGCAGGGACGGCCTACTCATCCAGAGGCCTCCTAGGTGGGGTCGGAGCAGGTGGGGTCGGAGGATCCCGCCGCATCGGCGATGTATCGGCGATGTATCGGCGATGCACCGGCGATGCAACGTCGACGTCGGCGGTGCATCGGCGACGTCGACGTGGAGCAAGTCGGGCTCCGCATCGAGCCGCATCGGCGATGCATCGGCGATGCGGCGCGATCCTCCGACCCCATCTGCTCCGACCCCACCTAGGAGGCCCAGATCATCAGGGCCGACTGCAGCTCTGATCACGACGTCCGGATCTGCAGGATACCTCGAAATCCCCCAAGACCTCACCCCACGGTCCGTCACCGCACGGCCTTGGGACCCGGGAGGCCCCTGTCGCCCGAGACGTCCTCGGAGAAGGACCCGAGTCCCAAAACCGTGCGGTGACCCCGAGTCCCCACCGACTCGCCGCGCGGTGTGGTCACCACTCCGTTTTGGGGGCCCCCGATCATCAGTGGCCGACTGCAGCTCTGATCACGCCGCCCGGAGCTGCAGGATTGTTGGAGGCCTGGAAATTGGCACCAACGCCAACACCGGGGGCTGCCTCCGCAGGGGGAAGAGGATCCTCGATTTCGGTGTTGGTGGTAATACTTCGGTCACCTTGGAAGCCAGAATATCACCACCATCACCGAGATCGGGATCTTCTTCCCTCGGTGGAGGCACACCGCCGATACTGGTGTTGGTGTCAACCTCTAGGCCTGCGAGATTGGGCCTCTGGGCCTGCTGCTGGGTGACCACTGCCCCCACGGCATGCCCGCGATGCCGCAGCTGAGGCTGCTGCGGCAGGAGCCGCAGCCGCTGAGCTGGAAATCCGGCTCGGCGACCTCCGGGTCGCAGAAGATGCGGGTGTCCTCGGGCTCGGCATTGCTCGGGCGTCGGCTCCCTGCGCACTCTCTTCGGCGTCCCCTGCGTGCCTCTTTCAAAAAGACAAAAAAAAATCCACCCCCATACGAACCACCCCGACACGCGAAGTCGTCTAGTGCACGCGCCCAAAGAAGGAGTCGAGCAGGGCAGGGCTGTTCAGTGAACGCCCAAGGCCGTTCAGTAAACGCCAATCGTTCGGTCCCGGTGGTACTTCCTCCCTTGAATATTGTCGCAAAAGGTAGAAAAAATGCTCCTCGAGGGTCCTCGCCGAGAGCAAACGCACACGTCCGAGCGATGCCAAGCGGGGGGGGGCGGAGCACAGCGGAGCGCGGAGCGGAGCGCGCCTGGGTCCGCCAGAGGGGGCTCCTCCTCCTCCTCCTCCTCCTTCCTCCGTCCTCCTCCTCCCCTCTACCTTCCTCCTCCTCCTCCTCACTCCTCCCCCTCCTCCTCTCCTCCTCCTCCTCCTCTCCTCCTCCTCCTCCTCCTCCGCCTCCTCCTCCTCCTCCTCCTCCTCCTCCTCCTCCCGGGCCCGGGAGGCGGTCGCGGGCGGGCCGAAGCCAGGACGGGCCGCGGCTGGAGTCGATGGCCGTCGGTGCCGATGTGCTGCGCGTGTGGCGCGGGACCGCCGCGCGGAGAGGGCGGGGGACGCAGGGGGGGAGGCGAGCCCACAGCTGGCTCACCGACCAGCGACGGTCGGATAATCCCACCAGCCCTCTGGGCGGAGGTGGTGTGCCGAGTTTGTGTCTTCACTCCTTGCAGCACCCCTCGTTACCCTGAGATCCTGGCGTTGCAATTTTTTCGAGCCGGGCGTGTTCGCTGGATTTCGGGCCCCGGGACCCTCGCAGATCGATCCGGCTCGAGAAATGACACAGAAAGATGGGATCTGGAGATCTGGGCGAGGTTTCTGGCGAGGTTGCAATGTGTTCGCACAGTCGGATCTCAGGGTAGGGGCGGGGGACGGAGGAGTTAAGCGTCCAGGATGGTCCAAGATGGCCCGAAGAGGGCCCAGGATGGGCTCCAAGATGGCTCGAGATAGCCATTCATGGCTCACGATGGCCTCCGACATGCCGTCGAGATGCCCCAAGGTTAGCTCCAAGTGGCCTCCCAAGGACGCCCAAGAGGCAAAAACCCTTCCAAAACCGGGCAAACAAAAAACGCGTTGCCCTCTCGGATTGTCGCTTCCGATGCGGGGCCCAAGAGGCTCCCAAGACGGCCCCAGAGCGCTGTAGAGGCTCCGGAGAGCGCCCTAAGAGGGCCCCCGGAGTCGAGCTTCCCGCCTCCGAGGGGGGGGGGCCCTGAATTTCAGCTTCCCAAAGGGGCACCAGGACCCCCCCGAAGAGCCCCAAGAGGGCTCCAAGAAGGCCCCAAGAGGGCCTACAGGGCTTCCAAACTGGCGCCAAGATGGCTCCATGAGGCGTCCAAGAGGATTCCGACTGGATGCGTTCAACGAACACACCACTAGTGTCCAACCACATGCACAAGCCAAACCCAGAATCGCCTGGGGTCCAACCTGCAATAGGCGAGCCAACACGCGAGACCTTTGAGCATCGTTTAGCCGATCCACATCCCCACCAGCGTGCGCTGGGCCCCACTGGCCGATCTACCCCCCTAGATGGGGATATAGGCTGCTCTCTTCGGATTTAGAAGGGCATATCCCCAACTGAGGTGGTGAGACGGTGGGGCTCGAGATGTGGGCGCCGTCCCAGAGGACTCAAGGGAAAGAGGAAGAGGAAGGGGAAGAGGAGGAGGAGGAGGAGGAGGAAGAGGAGGAAAGGGAAGAGGAGGAGGAGGAGGAGGAGGAGGACAAGGAGGGGGAGCAAAAGGAGAGGGAGCGGGCAGCGTGGTCACCAAAAACGCTTGCCCTGGCGGGCGAGAACAGGATTGACAAAGCAAACTGCGTGCGTACATCCCCCGAGGCTGAAACGGCTAGCGATACAAAACCACTCAAAAGGTCAATCGAGAGCGCCAGGAACGTATGGATTATGTATACTGGATTGCCCGGGGACGGGGGGGAGGGCGACAGGGAGAAGGCAGGAGACATGTTGCGAACAAGCTGCACCACACCGTGGATGAAGTCGAAAAAACGGACGCACGAAGACAAAACGAAACACCAGATTATAAACATGCACGCACCGAACCAGGCCGGGGCAGAACAGCAGAAAACGAGAGGCGTCCCTCGACAGAGCACGGAACCCACCGTGTCGACAGAAACCCTCCAGACTGTACATCGCGGTGGTCGCTCGCCATCCGGATCTTCGCCTCCGGCTCCTGTCCACGGCGTACCTTTTCCTGTGCAAGCTCCTCGGCACCGCCTGCACCCCGGGCCCCGCCCTCTTGGCCGCCCGAGGCCCCGCCCGCCTCTGCCCTGTCTCCCCAGTTAGAGCTGTGCGTAGCCCGCCTAGCTTTCAACGGAGGAGGTTCGCTCTCGCCCCGCCGACCAAAAATGTACATCACGGTGCCTCCTGGACGGCACTGGGTGGCACTGGGCGGCCCCCACCGACGCCCCTCCGCGCGCTTCCTGGCTCCAGAGACCCCGCGGGCCGCCTCCCATTGCGACCTGTCTTGGGCGGCGCGCACAAGGGGGTGAGGGGAGGGGGGGGGCTTCTTAGAAGGAGGCTGCTTCTTAGAAGGCGCCGGCCTTACATCTACAGAGAAGGCCCGCGCCTTCTAAGAAGCAGGGGTGCTTCTGAGAAGCCCTCCCCCCCCTCCCCCCCCCCTCCGCGCGAGGCCGATGCCTCCCCAAGCCAAAGCTTCGCGTGGCCCGCCTAGCTCTTCGCGGAGGAGGTCCGCCCTCACCCCGCCGACCAACAAAAAGTGTGCAAAACAGGGCTAGGATCGGGATAAATCGCTCCAGAGCGTTCTGGAGCGCTCTCAGAGCGTTCCGGAACGCTCTGGAGCGGCCGCGGCGCCCAATACATCCTCCAAACCCGCCGATGCTCAGAGATTTCGAGTTGTCCCGAGCCGACTCTGGTCCCGAGCTTCGCGTCGTTTTATGGCCCGCCTAGCTTTTCGCGGAAGAGGTTCGCCCTCGCCCCGCCGACCAAAAAAAAAGTGTGCTTCGCCCCCCGTGCCGCAGACGCCCGGCGCGCGTCGCCGGGAATCTCCTTCGGGGCGACCGGCTCGCGGCGTGGGGGGGCCCGCAGCGCGCGGCGTCCGAGGCCGCGGTCGCCAGGGCGCAGGGACCCAAAGGGGAGGAGTGCGAGGAAGGGAAATTGATACACAAACTTCGACGGGCGAAGAACGGTATAAAATAAACTTTTTCGCCGTCGGGGACACCTGCCCCAAGGCGGCTGGAAAGTTTATACCCTTACGGTGGCACCGTAGGGGTATAAACTTTCCAGCCGCCCAGGGGCAGGTGTCCCCGACGGCGAAAAAGTTTATTTTATACCGTTCTTCGCTCGCTGAAAACTGGCAGGGCCTGGGAATCGGGGAACGCGGGCCGGGCGGGCAGAAACGCAACGCCGCGCACTGGAAACGAGGAGGGGAGTGGAAGAGCTGGGAAAGAAGTGGGCAGTGGGCACGAAATGGCGGCGCACGGGGCTCGCGCTACACAATGCATTCCCCCGCGAGCCCAACGGCTTTTCCTTCCCAGTCCACGCCGCAGCTGTTCCTGGCCCCCTACTCTTTCCCACCTGCCCCCCTGTACTCGAAGCTGCTCCAGGTTGGGTGCTTCGCCTGAATATCTTCCGTAACCATCCTGCGGTGTCGGGTCCTCGTTTTGAAAAGACAACGCACCGCGTCATTTCACTCCCTCCCCTTCCCTCCTCCCAGCCTTGCCTCTGCCCTCCGCACGTCCATGTCGCCACACCCCTCACACGCTTCGTGGCCCAACTAGGAGTTCCACCGAATACGGTGCCACAGCGCGGCACTCAGAACTGCATATGGTTGAGCTTGTTCCAACTCTCCTCGGCTTCTGAATACCAACGATGCTCTATTCTATGCCAATATGGACTACATGGCACACCCACGTCTGACATGCTCTACGCTGCTCCACTCCCCCCCCACTCGATTCCAATAATATCTCTGTTCTCGACCATGTACTCTACTCTACGGTAAAAGGTACTCTACTCTGGCTTAGTCTACTCTACTTGTTCTCCCATTTTCAACTTGGTCTACATGCTCTCTGCTCTTCCCCATACCCCTGTGTTTACAATGTGTACTCCCATTCTGCCACCTACACTCCTCCCTGCCGCAGGCCTCGCGGCGGAAAAACCAAAACGGGGCGCACATGCCGCGCAAAAAAGGCCGAAGTGCAGCTCTCGCCTCGACGCCGCGCCCACTTCCCCGGAAAAAGATGAGTGCCTGCCTGGGCGCGGCGCACGCTCGTCGCACGCGGCGTCGCCGACGCGCGAGCGGACGAAAACGTCGGCACCGAGCAAGGAGGAGGAGGAGGGAGAGTAGGAGGAGGAGGAGGAGGAGGAGGAGGAGGAGGAGGAGGAGGAGGAGGAGGGGGAGGAGGAGGAGGAGGAGGAGGAGGAGGAGGAGGAGGAGGGAGGAGGAGGAGAGGGGGAGGAGGAGAGGAGGATGAGGAGGTAGGAGGAGGAGGAGAGGAGGAGTATCAGAATGAGGAGAGAGGACTGGGCCGATGCAGACTCCGCCCGAAAGTGGCGCTCCCCCGCCTCATCGTGAACGCCAACTCACTGCCTACCAGACCACCCCAACCCAACCCGAAGGCCCCAATTTCGGGTTGGAGGGGTACGGTCGGGGCGCTGACCTAAGGAACCCAAAAATAAGAAACGAGGCCCCTGTTTCCCATAAGCTGAACTTCGACTTCGTATCGAAACCCTAAGCAAAACCAAAGGCGAACTGCGAAACAACTAAGGAACACGGAGCCCCTCCCCAACGAAAAGGGTTCCTTCCTCAGTGCCCCGACTGTACCTACCAGACCACCCCAACCCAACCCGAAGGCCCCAATTTCGGGTTGGAGGGGTACGGTCGGGGCGCTGACCTAAGGAACCCAAAAATAAGAAACGAGGCCCCTGTTTCCCATAAGCTGAACTTCGACTTCGTATCGAAACCCTAAGCAAAACCAAAGGCGAACTGCGAAACAACTAAGGAACACGGAGCCCCTCCCCAACGAAAAGGGTTCCTTCCTCAGTGCCCCGACTGTACCTACCAGACCACCCCAACCCAACCCGAAGGCCCCAATTTCGGGTTGGGGGGGGTACAGTCGGGACGTTGACCTAAGGAACCCAAAAATAAGGAACGAGGCCCCTATTTTCCATAAGTTGAACTTCGATTCCGCATCGAAAACCTGAGGAAATCCCAGGCAAGCTGCGAAACAACGAAGGAACACGGAGCCCCTCCCCAACGAAAAGGGTTCCTTCTTCAGGGCCCCGACTGTACGGGTTCCACATGTGTTTTCTCGATGTTCCCCGACCCCCCCCCACAAAGGAAATGGAGGTCGATTTGAAGCCTTCGGGTTGGGTTGGGGTGGTTTGGTGGGTGGTGAATGACTGTCACTCGCCAGTTCTGAGGGGCCCGCGCGGGTGGGCGACGTGCCGCCCTCGCCCGAGCCCCGTGCGCAGCTCGCTCGCGGAGGTGGCGTGTCCCGCGCGGGCGCGGCGCCTGGCGCTCGCTCGCCGCATCGCGTGCGCAGGCGACCGCGCGATTCGGCGGGGCCGCGCGGGCGCGGGCGAAACGCGGTCCTGGCCCAAACCGACGAACGAGCAACACACACACACACACCCATACCCATAGGGGGGTCGTTGAGAGGAGGACTGGCTATGGGTATGGGTGCGGGTTGTCGGACCCTGGGGAACGCTCCCGTTCGAGCGGGGACCCCCATCCGACAACACGCACCCGTAGCCCTCTCCGACCCCCCTATGGGTATGGGTGTGTGTTGTTGGTTCGTCACAAACGCCGCGCAGCCTGTGAGTGAGAGCGGCAGTGCTGCGCCAGCGCGGCGCCTGCTGCGTCTTCGCCGTGCTTATTGGGCAGTGCTACCGGCCCCGCCCCATGCGCGGCCCGCGTGCCTGTCCCTTCGCCGGGTCGTCGGCATATAGCGGGGCCGCGCGCGAGCGCCTGCCGTCTGCGGGATAGGAGCGAGGTCCGGTCCCAGTGGCACCTTGCGCCACGATTGAAGATGTTGTGGGAGGGCGGGTGGGAACAGGCGTTGCCGTCTGACTGGATCGACCTAGCGAATTCTACTATTACCCCTCCTCTGACCCTCTACTCCCCACCCTTTTACTCTACTATCCGGTCTTGTCCCGCTATCTACTCTACTTTCTGCCAACCACCGTGCTATCGGCTCTCCACTCCCTACACTGTGCTCTCTACTCGGCGAATTGACATTCTACGTGCCCCTGCTCTTTTGTAGTCTCTACTGTGATGTAGGGTGGGGAGCAGCGAGTAAAAGAAATGAGTAGAGACCAGAAAAGACAGTAGCGCGTGGAGTGAATAGTACGGATACAGAGCAGCGGGAAGAAACTGCAGCAGAGCAGGGTAGAGAAGAGGTAGGGTAGATCAAAGAGTAGAGGGCAAAGTAGAACCGCATTTTTTTAATGAAGAGCGGAGAGTATATGAGACGCCAGAGAGTATCTCATATAGTAGGAGGTTGGGCGCGAACAGCAGAGCGAAGTAGAGAGCGGAGACAGAGGGAGAGAGAGAGAGAGAGAGAGCAGAGTAGATAAGAGAGTAGGGAACGGAGTGGATGCCAGGGCAACAAGTGAAGGGGTATTGCACAGTAGAAAAAAAGCATCTCCAGTACGGCGTCGTAGAATAGAGATGGTTTTCATGAGAGTGAAACCAAGTACATTAGACGAGTAGAGTAGAGCAGAATAGCATAGAATAGAGTAGAAGAGAGTAGAGTAAAGTAGGAGTAGGAGTACAAACGAATAGGGCAGGAGAACGCAGCAGATTAGGGTAGTATGAATGGTAGAAGAGAAGATGGCACATGGTAGAATAGTGTCGGGCAGGCAGAGTAGGAGTCGAGAAGGAAAGAGAAGAGCACAGCATAATAGGGTTGAACATAATAGATTTGACCAGAAGAGACTAGTTCTTAATAGCATAGAGTAGGAGTAAGAGTCGAGTAGAGTAGGAACAAGCGTAGAGTAGAGTAGACTAGAGTAGGGTAGGGTTGAATAGAGACGATTGGAGTCGAGTAGGGTAGACGAGGATAGAGTAGAGTAGAGCAGGGTAATGTAGAACAAAGTAGGGTTGATGATAGAGCAGAGGTGGGTGTAATAGAGTAGAGCTTCTTCTATATACATATATGACGGAGCAGAGTAAAGACAAGTTTAAACGAATAGAGTAGGAGTAGGATGGAGTAGAATGGGAGTAAACTAGAGTAGAGTAGAGTAGAGTAGAGTAGAGTAGAGTAGAGTAGAGTAGAGTAGAGTAGAGTAGAGTAGAGTAGAGTAGAGGGTAGGGTAGGGTCCCATCGAAGCCGACTTCTCATCGTCTGTGCCTCCGATGTCAAAGGAATGGGAGGCGGCAGCAGCTCGGCTACACGCAAGAGCGCCCTTGGGCCAGCGACTTCTGACGCGCGGCTTTCGGGGGGGGGGCGCGGGGGCGCCAAACCCGGGCGCGCAAGCCGCTGCTGTCGCATCGCATTCGACAGTCCGGGGACACCCGTGGGCCCGCCCTAAAGGTCACTCTGACGGAGGGTACAGTCAGCGGCTTGAATCAGGGACACTTACTTCTCAAAAGGGGCCCGGTCGTTCCTTGGGCTCGCATGCGTTATTTATCGTTCCTTCTGCGTTATTCCTTGGGAGAAAGGGACTTCGTTCCGTGTAGATCGTTTCTTAGGTCAGGCCGATGACTGTAACTCTTACGCGTGGCCAAGCAGCGGCACGGCTGGGAGCGCCCATTGCCGATCCTCCGGCGCGGAGCCCCCGGCATCGTCCGCGGGCACCGGGAGCTGCGCAGGCGCCGGAGACGGCCCCCGCGGCGACGGCCCACGCGGCGACCACCCCCAGCCTCGGCCGGACGGGGGGCTCGGGGCTGGCCAGCAGGCAGGGCTCGTCGGCATCGAGCCAGGAAGTTGGGCCAGATCGCAATTTGCATCGGATCGGGCTGCATCGGCACGGGGTCGAATTCGAATCGAATCGACCGCTCTGGGAAAAGCACACCACAGCCACGTAGGCATCCACCCGCATCGGGTCGCCGGGAAACCAAGATCGAATCGGATCGAGCCAGCTGGAATCGCTCGAGAGATCAGATTGACATGGCTCTGAGAGCTGAGACGTGGCCCACGCAACGGCAGAGGGGCCCCTCTACCTGAGGCAGAAGGAGGCGGAGAAGGAGGAGGGAAGAGGAAAAGCAGGATGAGGATGAAGGAAGGACTGACTGAAGGAGGGAGGGAAGAAGAGGGGTGAGAGACCAGAGAAAACTCCAAGATGCGTTGACTACACACTCCCGTCGAGGCCCTCGCAAGTCCCAAGTCTCGCCTCATAAGATTTCTCTGTCGGTGGCCCACGCATTCAAGAAACCAGCGGCCCCAAAAGGCGTGTAAGATCAAACTTTCCTCCCTCGCGCTCTCCTCTTCAGAACCTCTGCTCTTCGACCCCCCCACCCTACAGTTTTTGGCCCCGATCCGATCGACGCCCCCCCGCCACGCTCTGCACCGCCCCCCCGGCACCCCCACCGCCCAGCACCTCTGCTCTTGGACCCCCCTCTCGCCATCGCTCGGACGTCCCTTCCCCGTGGTTTTGTTCGGCTTCGTGCGTGGTTTTCTCGCCACATGATCCAGGAGGCTCCTCGATGGCTCTCGCCGAGAAAAAAGTCCGAGCGATGCCAGGCCCTACCCTCCAACTTCTGGCCCAGAGGCGACCCCGCCCCACAGCCGCGCCCTCCGCCGCGCCTCCCACCTCGCCCCGGCACCCCCACCGCCCAGAGCCTCGGCTCCTAGAGCCCCCCGCCGAGCAACACCTGGGACTGAACCGACCAACGCTCCCCACCGCGCCCCCCAATGCGCTCGGCATCCCTCGGGGGCACTGTTTTTGGGACCCCCCCCAAAAAAAAATCCGCGCCCGGAACCAACCATGACCCCCTACCCCGCCCCCCACCGTGTCTGACACCCCCACCCAGCCAGAGCACCCCATCGATGACGTTCTTCGGACCCCCCGCCCACCCGCCAAGTCCGCGCCAGTAACCAACTGACAGCCACCCCGACCGCCACCGCGCCTGACACTCTCACATCTCCAGAGCACACCTCGAAGACACTGTTCTTGGGACACCCCACCATATAATTCTACGCCCGGAACTGACCCTGCCTGACCACCGCCCCGACACACACACACACACACACACACACACACACTCAAACACACACACACACACACACACACACACACACCGCGTCTGACACCCCCACCCCTCCAAAGAACCCCTCCGAAATACTGTTTGTGGGACCCCCACCACACAATTGCGTGCCCGCAACCGACCCTGACACCCACCCCGACGCCCACTGCGTCTGACACCCTCACCGCTCCAGAGCACCCCTCGGAAACACTGTTTTCGGGACCCCCCCAAACAATCCTGACCCCCACCCCGGCACTCACCGCATCTGACACCCCCACTCCTCGGGAACACTGTTTTGGGACGCCCCACCCGACAATTCTGCGCCTGTATCCGCACCCCCACCCCGCCACCGCGTCTGACACCCCCACCAATTCAGAGCACTCCACTGGGACATTTTTTCTGGGAACCCCACCAGATAATTGAGCACATGGCACCAACCACCCGCCAATTCCGCGCCCGGTGCCGACCCCGACCCCCACCGCGTCTGACACACCCACGTATCCAAAGCACCCCTCGGGGACACCTTTCTTGGGACCCCCCCCAAAGAACCGACCATGACCTACACCCCGACCCCCACCGCGCTTGACACCCCCACCCCTCCAGAACACCTTTTGGGGACACTGCTGTCTGGACCTCCCACCCAACGATTCCGCGCTCGGAACCGACCAGGGCCCCACCCCGACCCCCACCGCGTCTGACACTCTCACACCTGAGCACCTGTCGGGGACACTCTTCCTGAGACCCCCCACCCAACAATTCCGCGCCTGGAACCGACCCTGGCTTCAGCCCCGACCTCCCACCGCGACTGACACCCCCATTTCTCCAGAGCGCCCCTCGGAGACACTGTTCGGGGACCCCCCCCCCACCTGACAATTCCGCGCCCGAAACCAATCCTGGTCCCCCACCGCGTCTCACACCCACACCCCTGCAGAACACTTTTTGGGGACACTGTTCCTGAGATCCCCCACTCGACAATTCCGCGCGCGGAACCAACTCTGACCACCGCCCCGCCCCCCACCGCATCTGACACCCCCACCCCATCCAGAGCACCCGTCGGCGACACTGTTCTTGTGACACCCCACCCGACAATTCCGCGCTCGGATCCGACCCTGACCCCCACCACCCCCGACCCCCACCGCGTCTGATGCAGACCCACCCCTCCAAAGTACCCCTCGGGAACCTTGGCCCTGCGACCACCATGCCCGACATTTCCGCGCCCAGAACCGACCCTGGCCCCAATCCCGACCCCCGCCGCGCCTGACACCCCCACCCCTCCAGAGCACCCATCGGGGACACTGTTAGTGAGACCCCCTACCCGGCAACCCGCGCCTGGACCCGACCCTGGCCCCGACCACGAGCCCCGCCGCGCCCAACACCCTCACCCCTCCAGAGAACCCCATCGGGCACGCTGTTTTTTGGACCCCCTACCCAAGAAGTCCGCGCCTGGAACCGACCCCCACGGCCACCCCGAATCCCGCCGCGCCTGACGGACGCACCTACATTTCCAGAGCACCCCTCTGGGACACTGTTTTTGGGACGCCCCTCCAAACATGTCCGTCAACCCTGAGCCCCACCCCGCCCTGCACCGCGTCTGACACCCCCACGACACTCTTGGGATCCCCCACTCGACAATTCCGCGCCCAGAACCGACGCCGACCACCACCCCGACCCCCACCGCGTCCGACACCCCCACCGCTCCAGAGCACCCCTCGCGGACGCTGTTCTTGGGCCCCCCCGCCCATCAATCCGCGCCCGGTTGACCGACCCTGACCCTGACCCTGACTTCCACCCCCGCCTCCACCGCGTCTGACACCCCCCCAATTCCGCGCCCGGCACCGACCTTGACCCCCACCCCGGCCCCCACCACGTCTGACACCCCACCCCTCCAGAACGCTCCTTGGGGACACTCCCTGTGGGACCACCAAACAATTCCACGCCTGGAACCGACCCCACATTCCACCCCGACCCCCACCGCGTCTGCCATCCCCACCGCGTCCGACTTTTCCGCCACCGCGCCTCCCAGCCTTCGCCCTGCTGGCCTCCGTTCTTGGGACCACTGACTTCTCAATTCCTCGCCTAGCACAATTCTGCCCGATGTCCTTTCGGATTCGCGCCAACCCCGCATTCCTCCTCTTTGTGACCGACGCCCAGCTCCGCTCGGCTACTCTCTTCCTCTCGCGACCCCGATCCTCGACGCACGTCTTGCACCTCTGCTTCCCTTTCGATTGTCTCGCCGCTCGGGCGGCCAACCGCGAAGTGAAGTCCGCTGTCTCGAACGCGCCCACGCGCGCAATGCATCACCACCAGCCTCGCGGCAGTTGCCTTTTCCACGCGCAGTCGGCGCACTTGCGTAGTCGGCCAGCCACGTCGGTCCACACGCGCGCCGAAAACATGCTCCGCCCCTAGGCAACCTCGCACGCCGCGCAGACTTTCACTTCTCACCGCGCCAAGTCGTCCCGAATGGGAACTCCCGCGGCAACGCACGCAGCGCACTTCCGCTCTGACCCTGGCGACTTGTACCACATGTGCGACGGGAAGGAGCTCTCCAATCTCGGTTGACCATAAGCCGCGCCCTTTTCTCCTTTCGACCGATTTGCGGCGCCCCCCCCCGCCCCCCCTGGACCGTGCATCCACGGACTCCGCCCACTTGCACACAGACTCGGACACTTTGTGCCACAGGAGATCGGGAAATGACCCCCTTCCATTCACCGTCCCACATTTCGAGCACACCTTCTGGTTCGCTCGCTCGGCGTGCTGCGCCTCCTCCTCTCTCACTGCCTTCCTGCATCCCGTGAACTGCCGCTCTTCGTTGCGAACGCTTGTTTTTAGGAAGTGGGTCCTCTGCATATCCTCTCAGCAGCGGGAACACAGCAGGTGCTTCTTCAACTCCTCGCATCCTGCGCACATCCCCCCTCTACATCGGGGTCGCCTGCCCGCCCGCACTGACACGGCACAAAGGCACCTTCGTATTTCCGAACGTCCCCTATGTCACTTCCACCCCTCGGGGCACTCCAAGCAGCGTCGCGTCGTCAATTTGGACGAGCGATGCAGGGGCGCATGGAAAGCACCATGGCCTTTCCACAGACCGCATTCCATGCATTGCCACAGCGCGCCGACTCTCTTCTTGCCCTTCGGACATAGGTTTCACACGCGGAGCCCGTTTGCGCGGCCCCACTGCCCGAACGGGTACTGGTTCTTGTACTTCGCGCAGCCACAGACCGCGCACCTGCCAGGCGGCATGAACTCCTTCTATGCCGCGGCGTCCCAATCGGCGTCCTCTCCGCGAAGTGTCCGCGGCAGAATGTCAGGGCCCTCTCGCTCGTCCTTGTTCTGAGACGGCGCAATGTCGAAGGGGAGAAAAATCCGCATGAAATCCGCATGTCCTCGCGGCGCTACACCCGCGTCAGTGCCACGTGGCTCGACAAAGGCGACGTGCCCCCGCCGATGCTCAGGGCAACAATGACACCCCGCTTGAACGTCTGCCACGGCTGCGCGGGCTGTGACTGCGGCGGCGGGCGCCAGCGGGAACTGCCGCGGTTTCACTTTTAGGCGCGGGCGCGGGCGGCCCGTGTCCACGAAGCACTCCTTCCTTTAGGGGGTCACCAGGTGCAGGCCGGAAGTGCTGAGTCCCTTTATCTTCCACTCGCAAGGGACCCGACCCCCGTGCCCGTCCTCACCCTCGTCGAACTGCACGACTATAACCTTCGGAATGTTCTTCTAGATCGTCTCGCCCACGCGCGTCACGCAATCCTGTTCACCGTCCCCATCGCCCACCCATGACTTCACGTAGCCCACGCGTCCACGTGCAGAAAACATAGAACGAGCAGACGGGACCCGACCCCACGAAGTCCACTTGTGTGGGACCTGCGCTGGTGTCGCGCAGACATGGGCAAAGGAAGACGAGGGACCCCACCCCGATGCGCCGACCCTGACCAGCTCGACCCTGGACCAGCCCAGACCGGCCAGGCTCCAGCGGGAAGGAATCTTTTCTGGCAGGTGCACGCCCCGAGGAGCTGCAGGGACCTCCAAGATAGCCCAAGAACACTCTCCGCCGCCCCCCCAAAAAAACGACAACTGCACTGGAAAAAGAATTGGGCGGCCCCTAACCGAAGCTTCTCCGTCAGTGTTCCTCCACGCTTCGGAATTCTGCCTCTTTCGCGCTCCGCTCGCTCCGCAACGGCCCAGCAAACACCCAAGGCCGCGCCAAAACCGCCGCAGGAACAAGACTTGAGAAGAGCAGCCAGAAAACCCCGAAGGGCACCGAGCAGGCCCGAAGAGGACCCACAAGACAGCCTAGAAGACCCGAAGCGGCCCCCAAGTGGGCCCAACCACGGCCAACGGCTCAGGACGACCAATGAAAGAGGAGGGCGCAGACCCGGGCGGTACGCGAGGGCGCCCTCCTCCTCGCTCGCCCTCTTCCTCCTTCCACTCCTGCTTCTCCTCCTCCTGCTCCGCCCCTCCACCTCCTTCACCTCCTCCTCACCCTCCCCCTCCGTAAGGTGCAGGATTCGGTACCATTTCACTTCCGCCCCTGTGGGAGGAGAGTAAGGAGGAGGCGCGCGCTATCACATTCGGAGTCTGTATGTGTATTTGCAGCGTGTATACTTTAAACATATACATGCATGTATGTATGATTGTATATATATGTATGTGTATGTTCTAAGCATACACACATACATATGACATATATTATAATTATATTCATATATATACATATATATGTGTGTGCGTACTACATTTATTTACATATTCATATATATATAGTCATATATATATATGTATGTGTGTGCACCCTGTATATATATATATATATATATGTGTATGTGTGTGTACTCATCTCTAGGCGCGCGCTATCACATTCGGAGTCTGTCTGTGTATTTGCAGCGTGTATACTTTAAACATATACATGCATGTATGTATGTTTGCGTATATATATATATATATATGTATGTGTATGTTCTAAGCATACACACATACATATGACATATATTATAATTATATTCATATATATACATATATATATATGTGCGTACTACCTATATTTACATATACATATATATATATATCATATATATGTATGTGTGTGAACCCTGTATATATATGTATGTGTATGTGTGTGTACTCATTTCTACACACCTATACATACGAACTTGTGAACATGCGTGTAGTTAAATATATGTGTGCGTGTAAAATATACAAACACATGTTTGTATATAAAAACAAACGAATATATTTATATATATGTATATGTGTGTGCGTTTGTTCATGATAAAAAGAAACAGGCGGATGATTGCGCTGGCACATTCGGATATGTGTATTTGTACGCGTGCGTTGTAGCGTGTATACTTAATACATATGCATGTATGTATAACTAGATGAATGAATCCTTTGCAAAAAACACATACAGACACTTTAAACATATTTGAATATATATATACACACGCACTAGTAACTATACACATATACGAACATGTATATGAGCATGTGTGCCATTGCTTGTGTGTAAACGAAAATAAGATATGCACGCAGTGCTCATAAACGTATAACATGTGTACATATGCGTATATAATATATGTGTATTTTTAGGACCGATGTATGTGCATATGCGTGGATGTGTGAATTCACATATAAGTGTTCACATAAGTATGTGTACGTGCACAAACACATAATATAAGTCCACGAGTAAACACACTGATATACATATACACACATATACATAAACATGCACCTTTGTGTACTGACACGTATAAAAGGTATATTGTTCATATAATTGAATAGCAAATGCATGCATGTATGTATACACATGAGTATAATGATGTAATGTACGTGGCAATGTGTATTGTCGTGGCTATCACACATGCAATACATGTATACATATGCATATGTGTGCGTACACATGCAGTGCACATATACATACATATATAATAAACATACGTGTACATAAAATTATCCACTTTGGTGTGCCCCCATCCTCCTCCTCGCCCTGGCGACGGACGAGTCGCCCGCGCGGCCGGTTGGCTTCGCGATGGCGTGAATGCCCTGCTTCCAATATATACCCTCCTCCTCCTCCTCCCCCTCCTCCTTCTCCTCTTACTCCTACTCCTGTTCCTTCTCCTCCTCGTCCTCCTCGTCCTCCTCGCCCTGCTCCTCCTCGTCGTCCCAGTACACCGCCTCCTTCTCCTCCTCATATTCCTCTTACTCCCTCTTTGGGCCGCCATCCCCTTAAAATCTGCGCCAGGGGCTTTTCTGGAGTCCATCAGAGGTAATCCCCCGTTCCGGATATTTGTTGTTCGACGGCCCTGGAGCCCAAAAGCGGCCTCCGGAAATTAAAATCTAAGGGTGGGTCCAAAGGAGGGAGAAGAGCGAGGGGGAGGGCGAGAGGCGGAAGCGCGAGGAAGAGGACGAGGAGGAGGATGGGGATTGCGATCGCCCTGCTTGTGCTTCCGTAAATCCCAAACATCCGACTTTGCAAAGATCCGCGACGAAAATATCTCCCCCGGAAGCGAGGTCGAGAGCCGCGGGTAACCGCTGCGGCATGAACAAGTCGCAACGTCGGAAGTCCGGGAATTGGCGGCCGCGCCGGCAAGGCGATCTTCTCAGAGCACGCCGCGCCGCGGACAGAGATTCACATCATTTGTGAATATAACGGTCTAGATGATTCTTCTTGTGGAACGTATATATTGAAGGCGCATATACCAACAATATTCAATTTTTCCCCGTGCGAACTCGCCTGAATATGCAAAAACCCATGTGTTTTTAATGGTTTATGTGATCAAACACTTCTTTCGCGCCGGCTTCCGCTCTGAGCTGGTCGCTGATGGTTAAGATTTTTGTGTATTTCCTATGTGTTTTTGATGATTATGCCGCGTTCGCACGGGAAAACATTCGAAAATCAATGGTTTCCATCATAGTGAGTTTGGTGGAGGAGAAGCGCTCTTTGCACATGGCGATGATGACGGTTGTATGCGCAGGGAAGCGAAACAGGCGGCAACAGCGCTGCGTCCTCCGCAGAGAGGATGGACGCGGGGCGTGCGCGCATCAGGTGTCCTGCACTGCTGCACTATGGCAGGGGCAACTCGCAGGAGCGCGCATCTATCAACCCAGCCTGGTGCGCCTGGCGGCCTTGCGGCTCTCGTGAATGGCGCGCTGGTCCGCTGCGCGCTCCCTCTTGGATGCGCGGCGGTCTGCGCGGCGCTCTGCGTCCGCGCTGGACAATGCTATCACGGGCGTGCGCAGCTGATCGCGGTCCCGGATGGCGACTGGGCCGCCACTCTGGAACTGCGGCGTTAAGCCCTTCGAGAGCGCGCCCGCGATCAGCGCGACCCTCCACCCCTCGCGGAGAGACACGGTGCATGGCTGGCACGAGTGCGCGAGCGCCTTGTAGACGCCGAAGATCTTGCCCGCGAGGACGACGCGCTCGCGATGGCACTGGTACACGCAGCGCCCCCAGTCCTTGACCTGTCGATGGATGGCCTCGTTCCGCATCGTGTTCATCAATGCGCCCGGGTGCAGGCGCCTGAAAACGGCCACGTTCTGCGTGTAGAAAAAGTGCGAGCCCGCGCGCTGCAGGTGCTGCAGCACGGTCACCCCCTTCAGATCCTTGCGGGTCAACGTCTGCGGGTACGTCTGCGCGATGCGCCGGAGGGCCCCGACGTACTCGCGCACGCTGGTAAACGGCTTCTCGAGGTAGGCCTCCCACTGGGCATCGGTGAATGCCCGGCCCAGCCGCACGCTGTCCCACTCGGGGATGCGCATGGGCTCGCCGTGGTGGATCTCCCAATCCGGCGGCGCTGGCTGCTGGAATTTCTTGTGCAGCTTCAAGACTCGCCAAGATAGCGCTGTCCTGCGTTCGTTGGTGCACCCGTCGATCCTCATCGATAAATGCACGGGGTCCTCCGCCACGCCGCGGCAGTTCGGCAAGTGGCTGAGGAAGTACTCGCTCGGGGAATCCGACAGAATGTACTCCACCTGCGGGATCGCACCCTCTGGCAAGAGCTCGGCGAGAGCCTGCGCGAAGTCATGCTCCCCCTCCGTGCGCTGTCCGCTCCACCCCAGACACAACCCAGACTGCGCAACGAATGTGTGCAGGGCGTGCACTTCTCCAGCCCTCTGCGACATGGGGGTCTGGCCGATGATCGCGAACGCGGCCTTGAACGTGGCGTCGTGGCTGATGCACTTGAACTCGCCGTTCGCCACTGCCGCGTCCAGGACCTTTTTCCTCATTGCCACGACAGCGCTCTCGGGCGAGGTGAAGATGTTCTCCACGAGCTCGCAGATCGACTCGTACCCCTGCCTGCCGAACAGCAGCACCGCTTGATTGTTCATTGCCCAGGTCGCCGCGAGGTCCTGCATGACGGAAGCAAGGTGGAATTTGCGACGCAGCACGATCGACGTGAGGAGGTCCTGGAAGCCAGCCGTGTAATACACTTTGAAACTCAAGCGCCTGGTCGGCCCGGTCTGGGTCTTCAGCTTCATCACGGCGCCGTCTTCCGTCCACACCGTGACCAGAGGAAGCTCGTTGGACCGTTTCAGCACTGCGAGCGTTTCCTCGGATGGAGCGACCCAGTCGCGGATGAGCGCGGCCGACGCGGAGAGCAAGTCATGGGGCGATGCCTCCGGTTGCAGGATCGAACATACCCTGCGCTGGTTGAAGATTGCCCGGGCGATCTTCAGCTGCACGTCCGTGTTGCACGCCGTGTAACTTCGCTCCTCCGTGTGGTAAGTCTCCACGTGGTGTCGCAGGTACCTCCTCTCCGTAAACGCACGGAACGCGCACTTCTTGCACGCGCAGGTCTCCAGCGCGCCGTCGCCCTTCAGCAGGTCCAGGTACTCCCGACACTCACTCTTCAGCGACTCCCAGAACGCTCGATCACCCTCCTTCATCTCGTCGTCGCCCTCCTCGCCCTGGCCGTCCTCGCCCTCGTCGTCAACGACGGGGAGCGCGACCTCGCCCTCGTCGTCGGCGCCGGCCATCTCGAGCAGGCCGTCGCCCGAGCGCACGTCGCGCCCGTCGGTCGCGGGGCCGCGGAATGCCCAGGCGATGTCGCAGCGCTGCGCGGCAAGGTCCACGACGCAGGGCTCGGGAACGCCTCCCGCGCCTGGCAGTAGAATCACGGGCTGCTCGTTGGCGGCGATCACCAGCGGGGTGGCGTGGCCAGGATCCCCGCGAGCGTGCAACATGTATCCGCCCGGCTCGAGGGACTGCAGGTCGTTGTTGTCCACGACGTCCAACGAATGGAAATCCTGTGCCGCGTCGACCGCGTCGGCGTAGTTGTGGGGGCCAGGAGAGAAGGCAAACTCGAGGAACTTCTGGGAGTGCACGAGGTTCTTGGACAGCGCGAGGAACGACCACGGAACGCAATTGTGCCCTGCTGCCATGCACTGAGCGTAGACGGCCTCGTTGGCAGCAGCGGCGGCGGCCTGTGGAGTCCGCTTGCCGGTGAGCCTGGACCGCTTCGCCGGCGGCTCCTCGGAGGGCACGCCCACGCACGTGGATCTCTGGGGCGCCGCCAGTCGTCGGCGCACGAGCGAGTTCAAGTAGAAGGCCAGGCTCGCCGACGCGTCGTCCTGGTCGGACAGCTCCCTGGAGGCGCGCGCGCGCTTGATGCGGACGCCGGCGGCGGCGAACATGGCGTCCGACGCCGTCCGCGTGAGCTGCTCCAGCCGGTCGCCCGCCAGCAGGAACGGCGGCGGGACGAAGTAGATGGCGTCGAAGCACAGGCACACGGGCTGGATGTTGTGGTAGCTCTGGAATTCCAGCAGTTGCCCCAGCGCCACATTCTCGGAGTCCTGCAGGAACAGAGCGATGGCGGTGGACTCGGGGTGCTCAGCGCTCTTCGTCTTCTCCATGCTCGCGATGTGCTGGAACCGCGCGGACTTCGCCGCGATCACGGTAACTGCTCCAGCCAGTTGATGCCGAAGCTCCAGCACGCACGGCAGTACATGAGAGCCCCTGTCCCCGGCGCCAGGCTCCCACTCCTCGTTCGGCCGGCACCTGCCTCGAGGATACACCAGGCGGTTCAACAGCTGCTTGGCCTCGCCCACGCTGATGCCGTAATACTCGGCGATCTTTTCTCGCCACGGAGTCGGCGATGCGACGTACCTCTCGATCTGGTCGAAGCGCGCCCCCTCGCCCTCCTCCGGCGGAGCGACCTGGCGCAGCTCCCACAGCAGGCGCGAGTAAGCAGCCACGCGGAAGTCCCATTCCACGACCGGCAAGTCACCCCAGCTGGATGCGCGCGCCGAGCGACGAGCTGCTTGGCAACTGTGTCCGGGGGCATACGCCCTACCGACGCCGTCGAGCTGGCTGTACTCCTCGTCGAGCCACTGGAAGCACGACGGGCCCACCTGCGTTTCCTGCCCCTCCTCCCTGGCGCGCTGCAACCACGACGAGCACCTGTTGCGGTCTTCTGGAGAGACATTGGGGTCGGCCGCCATTCTCGAGGCCTCGGCAGACAGGCCCGCCAGGTGGACGAGAGAGGGCACGCGGTACACGAGGGCGTGGGCAGGCGACGGGGGGCGCGCCGAGTCAGGCGTTTCGGCGAAAGCCAGGCACCCGTCTTTCTGTGCGAAGGAATCGTGGAAGGGGGGATACGCGTACGAGCTCAACGACCCGAAGACGTCCGCGTCGGAGAAGATCGCGTCGTACAATGCCACGTCCAGCGGCAGCAGCTCTATGGCCTTTTGGGAGTGCTTCTTCCGGGACACGAAAGACGTCACCCTCATCAGGGTCGCCCCGACTCTGCCGGCATTCCTCATGACTTTCTGCAATTCCAAAAAACGCTCGCTCCTTTTGCCCCTGTTGACTGGATCGTCCTTTACGATCTCCCACTCGGGCACAACGCGGCCCGCGCCTTTTACCGACAACCTCGCGTGATCCTCCTTGCACGTCTGCACTGCTTGCTCGGTCACCTCGGCGGATGGCGGCGCGGACGCCGCCGCCGGCTCGTCGCCCGTCTGCTCGGCGCTGAACCACTTCTCCACCCAGAAGCGACTGGTCTTCGTGCCGCGACCCACCAGCTCGTCGAGGTCCTGCACTTTCTGCCTGCGCTGCACGAGGATCAACAGGAACCCGAGCCCGAAGTCCTCGCTCATGGCCCGGTCCTCGATCTTGGGGTCCTTGCGGAACTGTCTCGGCGACGTGAACTTGTCGCCGTCGTCCACGAACTTGTTCGGCATTCTCAGCACCAAGATCCGATCCTTCTCCGAGTTCTTCGGGGGGACGGCAAAGCGCACCGGGCCGTTCGTCGAGAACAGGAACGTGTACGTGGGCGAATGCTTCTCCACGACCTTGCTGTTGCAACCGCGGCACGGCACCTTGTCGCGGGAGACCTTGTTCTTGAAGGTCGAATTGCTCCACGGCTGCTCGGGCGGCTCGTTCGTGGCCGCTATGCGCGCCCCCTGGCGATCCAGCGCGCCCGCGTTGTGCTCGTCCTCCGTGCGCCGCTCCTCCAAGAAGATCGTGTTCTTGACGGGGGCATAGTAGCTCCCGAACACGCTCTCCAGCATCTTCTCCAACAACCCCTTGCTGTTCCGCCCGCGCTCGGAGAACGGCATGACCACCTTCTGGAGCGGGCGGCCTTCCAGGAGGCGCGCCACGAGAGAAATGAAGAACTCGAAATTCTCTCTGTCGCAATCCCCCAACTCGTCGAAGTGGTCGCCCGGGTGGAAGCCGCCCTCGCCTCTCTTCCAGATGCTCCAGAGCGAATTCCAGACCATGGTCCTCTGCCCGAGCGACTGCGGCATGACCAGGGACGGGTCCTCCAACCACTCCTTCGGGATCGCCACGGAGGAGCTTCTGTTCGTCATGTCCGACGGACGGGACTCCCTGAAACAATTCTTCGCCAGATCGAGCACGCAGTTGCGGCACTGCAGAATATCTGGGTTCGCGTCGAACACGGGATCCAGCTTGAAGAATATGGCGCACTGGTCCATCAACGCCTTCACGGTGCCCTTGCCCTCCACCGCCGCGACGAGCTTGTCCAGGAACGCCGTGCGGATGTGCTCCTCACCGTCGGCGGTCGGCGGGAAGCATTGCCGCTGCCTCGCGAGCTTCCGAACATCCCTCGCGGCCTTCAAGAACCCCGTCTGCATGAACTCCATGACGCGGTTCGAGCCGTCTTTCTGCGTCCAGCCCTGCTCGCCCCACGTGTACCATGCGCCGTGGCTGATGTGGTACAGGAGGCTGCGCTCCTCAGACTGGAAAAAGAGGTACACGCATTCCGCCTGGAGAAGCATGCTGTTGTCCACGCTCAAATCAAGGTCCACCAGATATTTGAGAATGACCTCGTTCTTGTTGGCCATGCCGACGTGCTTCCCGAGGTGCTTGTCGAGGTGCTCCGTCAGGCTATGCGCGGGCGGCTTTTCCTTTGGCTTCTCGAACGCGCCTGCCATGTCGTCGTCGGGGAGAGGGGGCGACGCGCTCGGGCCGGCGGCAGACGCCTCGCCCTCGCCAGCCTGGCTGCCGGCGGCAAACGCCTCGCGCTCCTCCTCCCCCTCCGCGGCGGCCGCGCCGTCGCCGGGCCGGGTGCCGGCGGCGGACGCCTTGCACTCCTCCTCCGCGGCCGCCGCGCCGTCGCCGGCCTGGCGGGGGCGATCTTCCCCCACCCCTGGCGGGAGAATCCTGCTCAGCTCCTGCGTCAGCTGCAGGGGGGGGGCGCTTCCCGCCCCCCCCGCCTCGTTGCCCACCGGGGCAAGCTCGTCCTCGGCGCCGGGCCCGCCGCCAGCGCGCAGACCTGCGCACACGGGAAAACGCCAGCCACCATCGATGAACAGGAGCTGCCCGCCGATCTCGTCCACCTTGCGCGCCAGGGTTGCTATCCTTATGAAGATCCGCTCGTAGCCTCTCCACACGCAGGCCAGCTCGCTCTCGGGCGGGACAACCACGGGGCGGCAATGAAGACGGATGTGGAAGAAGTACAGCCCAGGGCGGAGCGCATGTCGCCCGTCTTGCGCGACCTCCAAGCCCGCGAATCCCAAGGAAAAGTTGAAATGGGCGGCGACGTCGGCGTACAGACGCGTCGCGCCGCGGCGCACGGGACGCTGCTGGCAGTACTCGATGGCGCCGCGGAAATCGCCCGTCACAACGGCGTACGATTGCACAATGCAGTTGCCGCTCTGGGTAAGCACATCGACGCCGCGCAAAATTGGAGGCGATTCCGTCGTCCAAGCGCCAAGTCGGCCCACCGCCGCAAGCGCCGCAGCGTCCACCGGGGTTGCGGCCAGTGCTCGCGATGTGGCATGGCGCCACTGCTGCACACTCTTCTCCCAATCCCGCTTGCTGACGTGCGGCAGGGCGGGGTCCGGGGTCGCGGGCCTGTCCTCCTCGCCCAGCTCCCCGGTGCTGCACCTCAGTTGCATTTCCACGTACTCCAACGACTGCTTGACCGCGGACACCGTCCTCATCCTCTTCTCTTCCTGCGAGAGCTCGTCATCCACGAGCCGCGGCGCGCCGCCCGCGGGCCCCCGCGAGCCGCCTGCCGCGAGAGGGCGACCCACCGCCGCCAGGAAACGCTTCGCTCGGGCATCAAAGTCGGGCTTCCAACAGCCTTCCTCCCAGAGCAGCCACGCCAGCAACACTGCCCTCCTGCTGGCCACCTGCTCCAGGATGCCCTTCTCCCGCAGGAACTGGTCGTGAGTCATGCGTCTGGACAGATGATACAGTTCCACCTGCGCCGCGGTGAACGCGCACTGAGCGTGCGGGAGTTCGAGGTGGTCGAAGCTCGCCCTGAGGTGGAAGGAGGGCAGCAGCTTGTCTGAACCGCCCTGACCCCGTCGACCACGATGGCGATCGCAGCCGTCCTCCGCGTGCACCTGCGCCACCGCGGCCTCTGCCTCGAACCTCTCCTTCGGCGGCGGCGTTTCGAAGCTCGGCGCGGTAGTCCTCCCGCTGGCGGGGAACTCCTCGGGGAAATCCCTCCTCCTCCGGGCTTCTGCGTCCATGACGAGATCGCGGCCCCCGTTGCGCTCGAGCCGCTCCTGCAAGACGCGCTGGTACTCGAGCGTCGAGGCGTGATCCATCTCGCCGAGCGGCGTGCCGCTGCCTCCGACTGACTGCCAGGGGGCGCCGCTCCACTCGACAGGGACGCTCTCGCAGAGGATGTCTGGCATAGTCCTGAGCAGGTAGATCAGGCGCCACGCAATTGCCCCGTAGCGCTTCTCCAGGGCCTCAGCCTGCTGGACGATCTCCTCCAGGGTGAAGATGCCCATCCGGCAGCGCACGAAGAGGTCGTCCTGTTCCTGTGGAGAGGGGAGATGCGGGGTGGAGGAAGAGGGGCGGGAGTCAAGTCATTTCCAGTGCTCTGGGGCGGTCCTCGACGAACTTCGCATGGAATCGCTCGGGCTCTCCGTCCTCGCACCCCCCCGCGGACAAGCCCTCGAGAGCCAACTCGGTCATCCCCCTGTTCAGCTCGTCGATGATCTCTGCCGCGGCGTGCTCGGGCGACGCCCCCTTGCCTCCCGCGGGCGCGCCACAGGGCGCCAACGCCGCCGAGCCCTGGTCCGGCTCCTCGGCAGATTCCGCCGAGTCCTCTCTCGGCTCCTCGACGAACTCCCCCACCTCCTGCTTGGGCGTCGCGCCCGCGCAGCCGGGGGGCGCGCCCCCGGGCGCCGACTCCGCCGACAAGTCATGGTTCAGCCCCTCAGCGAACTCCGCCAAGTCCTGGTCGGGCGCCGCGCCCCTGCCTCCGATGGGCGCGTCCCCGAATGTCGACGCGGCCACCTCCTCCCCGTTCGACTCCAAGACGGACTGGACAGGGGAGGCCTGCTCGAGCGTCGCATCCGCGCCTCCGGAGGACGCGTCGCCGCGCGCCGAATCGGTCATCCCCTCGTTCGGCGCGACGCCGTCGACGCCGGCGCCGCGCCGCCCCGCCCCCGCGCCGCCTGGGCGGGCGCGCGCATGGCGGCGACGGTGAGTCGCTGGGGCGACCGGGGTCAACGTCGTGCGTGGAACGGCGAACTCCGCGAGGACATCGTCGAAAGCCTCGATGTCAACGAGGCCGCTCCCGCTGCGGTCGCGAGCAGCCGACACCTGTCGGCGACTCTTCGCCAGCCGCGCCGCGGGCTTGGGCCTCGATGGGCCAGGCGTCGGCCCCGCCGCGCCCGCGCGGGAGGCGCCCTCCTGGAAGTACTTGCGCCACCACGCCTTCAGCGACGCAGGCGCCGCCGGCAGCAAGCCCCCCGCGAACTTCACCTTCGTGCCAGCGGGGTTCGCCTGGTAGCCGTGAGCCGGCCGGCCGAGGATGTTCGCGTTGACGTACTTGAGCTCGCGCACGAGGCGGTTGTACGCGCGCGGGGACATGGGCAACTGCATCTGCGCGCCCGCGGCGCGGTCTGCCTCCATGGCGCCAGCGATGCCGAGTGAGCGAGGCGGGACGGCGGAAATCCAGCCGCCGAACGTCGCCTTCAGAATCTCGAACCTAAATGAGCGGAGGAACCCTCAGACACCAAAGCGAACATGCCATTCCAACTGGGCCGCGCAGCAGGGCGAGCTGTCTCCTGGACTCCAGAGGAACAGGTGCGACCACGACGAGTGACGCCCACAGGAAACACGTGCTTTCCCCCGTGCGAACTCGCCCAAATCATCAAAAAACCATAAGAAAACCATATTCTTGTTGTATCGCGGCGCCAAGCGCGGAACGAAACGCACCCAAGAGAAGTCTTGGAAATCGTGAATTCATTAAATCACATGGGTTTTTCGACATCCAAGCGAGTTCGCACGGGAAATCATTTGGGTTTCCACAAGTTGTGCTCGCGCATCTCTGCATGGAGCGGAACAACGGGGTGGGCGGTGGCGGACGCAGGCGAGCGACGCATGCTAGCCGCGGCACGTCCAGCCCGCGCGGCGTGGAACTCACCCACCCGAAAGGAGAACGTATCAACTGGCCCCGATGGAAAACGCTGTCAAATATTCCCCCCAAAGAAAACAATGTCAACTACTCCCAAAAGAAAACAGTGAGGCGAATTCCCGAATTCCCAGGAATTCGGCAAGTTGAGCCTCAGGATTTTTTGAGTTCCCAGGAATTCGGGAATTCGGGAATTCGGGAATTCGCCCCAATTCCAGAATTCCCGAATTCCTTGGAATTCGGGAAGTTGAACCTCAAGATTTTTTGAGTTCCCAGGAATTCGGGAATTCGGGAATTCGGGAATTCGCCCGAATTCCCGAATTCCCAGGAATTCGGCAAGTTGAGCATCAGGATTTTTGAATTCCCAGGAATTCGGGAATTCGGGAATTCGGGCGAATTCCCGAATTCCCCCCGAATTCCCGAATTCCTGGGAATTCAAAAATCCTGAGGCTCAACTTGCCGAATTCCTGGGAATTCGGGAATTCGGGAATTCGGGCGAATTCCCGAATTCCCAAATTCCCGAATTCCTGGGAACTCAAAAAATCCTGAAGCTCAACTTGCCGAATTCCCAGGAATTCGGGAATTCGGGCGAATTCCCGGGAAGTCAAGGGATTTTTCAGACCCGAGCCGGAACTACTCCCAAAAGAAGTCAATGTCAACTACTCCCAAAAGAAGACAGTCTAACTACTCCCAATCGAGGACAGTGTCAACCAGTCCCAAACGAACGCGGTGTCAACTACTCCCAAAAGAAGACAAGGTCAACTGCCCCCAGCTGAAGACATTGTCAACTACTCCCAAAGGGGCACCGCGTCAACTACGCAGCAACGCGAGTTCTGATCAGGACACCAGGGGAACCGGCGTGACAACTAAAGATCAAAGCGCAAAAACACATGCCTTTCACGGTCAGGGGCAGGAGCGGGGGGGCAGGCAGCCAGGGCGTTCGCAACAAGGGAAGCGGCGCAGTCGCTCCCCCTCGATGCGTCGACCGACGCGCGGGGCGCGTCCACTGCGCAGGGAGACGCGCGGGCAGGGCAGCCCGCGACGGCGCGAACTCGCCTGCCCGCCACAACGGGCCATGCAGGCGGGCGCCTGCACGCGCGCGAGGCCCGCCCTCACTGGTCCAGGCGGGGGCGCTTGAATCCAAAGATGGTGCTCACCCTGGCGGGCGACCACGCGCGATCCCCATTCTAACCCTGCAGGTCAGCGGTATCCAAGACGCAGGCTGGGGTTCAGACTCTGGGGGGGGGGGGCGCATGTAGTCCGGAGGACAACCCCCCGCCCCCCACCCCTGGCGAGAGTGTCCGGCGCCGCCCCCCCCCCGGCGTCGGTTCAACCTGCAGGGGCAGGGTTCGCACGCCGGCGCGAACCTGACGTTCTGGCGCTTCGCCGCATCGTCGATGCCAGCCCAGGCCACGGGCGTGTACGGCGGCCAGCCCATCGCGACGCGGAGCTCGCTCTTCACCTGGGGGGGGCGCCGCCCCGACGCGAGTGCCCGCACCTCCACCCCACCCACGGGGCAAGGGGCACGTGACGGGCCCGGGACCCTGTTCCGAGGCACAGAGGCTATCACTCGCAACGTGCCCAGAGGAGCGGGAGGGGGAACATGCCTACGCCTACGGCCAACGACAGATCCCCGATCGCCATCTGCACAGTCGACGACTCCGAGGTGCGGAGCACGTGATTGCGAACATCGCCGTCGCGATCGCAGGTGACGTGGAGGTGAATCGCGCCCGCGTCGCGCTCGAAGCCCGCGGCATCGATCTCGATCGTGGCAGGCGCGACACGGCGCGTGAAAACCTCGGCATCCGCTGTCAGTGAGCTCGCAGCGTTGCGGCGGGCCGACCCGCTCGCCTTCCACCCCCACATCCCCTCCACCCCCCTCCACGCGGCAGATGCGGGGAGACGGACAGCAGGCGGCAGCCATCGATGATCTTCGGGTCGAGCAAGACCCCATCGCGACGAGCCGTCCGATCGCCTCACGGCCACGCTCGATCGCTGTGAGGCCACGGCAGGCAGCCCGCGCCAGCGCTCGACTGACCGAGCGAACAGACCATCTGGGACCGATCGACAGATCGCCCAGACATCGCGATCGATCGGGTCCGCGCGCAGCGCGGCGCCCACGGCCGGGATCCATTCGTCGGCTTCCACACGAGGCCGTGGTCCGCGATGAAGGGCGCCACGCACGGCGTCAGGTGGTACTTGTAGAGGCCGTCGTGCATGCTGCCCAGGTACATCGTGCCCTCGCCGGCCCAGACGCGGTAAGCCTGCCGCATCGGCAGCAGCTTCCAGTCCACGTGCTGGTTCGGGTCCTGCTCGTCCACCTGGAACTCGGCGTACTCGAAGAGGTCGTCGTTCAGCGCCGCCATGCGCCGCGGGCCAGGGGCTGCGGGCGAGGGGAGGGAGCTCGACGGTCCGAATTGCCGGGGCGCACAATTGAGCCCGAGCAGCTACCGGACGGCGCCTCAACGCTCCCAGTGTCCCCCCGCGGTCTCTGGCAGCTCCTGGCGAACCCCCAGAAGCCTCCATCGTGCTCTCCAGTGATCCGGGGTGGCTCGCAGCGGCATCCAGCGGCCGACCGCGAACCCAAAGTCCAAGACATCGCGTCGGTCGCGCAGCAATGCGAGCTCTCTGGAGGGACCCAGGGGACGAGGCGCCACGACGAAGGATCAACACACAAAAAACACATGCATTTCCCCGTGCGAACTCGCTGGATTCATCAAAAACCAATAGGAAAACGTACATTCACAGTGAACGCGGCGACCCACGTCAAACGAAAACCACACCGAGTGCAGCCACTGAACAGATAAACGGTCCAAATCACTAAGGTTTTTTGACTTCCAAGCGAGTTCGCACGGGGAAAGCGCACGCGTTTTCAACAGTCGCGCGCGCAAAACTGCGGGCGGGGCGAGATGTCCGACGTCGGGCGGCGACGGCGATGCAGCGGCGGTCGGCCATGCGGGCGCGGCGGGCGCGCCTGCGGCCCCGACGTCGCCGCCGAGCATCGTCGTCGCGATGAAGATCGCCGCCGCCGCCGGCCCTGCGCGCGAGGGCGGCTCGGCAGGCGCTCAGGTCAGGCAAGGGTTATCGAAGCAGGCGCTATGGGCCAGAGGGGAAGGCAGCGGCGTCGCTCGAGGGGGGTCGAGCAAGGCGAAGGGGGCGGGGGGCGGCGATGGGGAATCTGGCATGAGAGGGGAAGAACGCAACGATGCCTGGATGAGGGAGGAGGCAGGCGAGGGGAAGGAGCAGGCGTTCGCAACACAGAAAGTGGCGCAGTCGCTCCCCCTCGATGCGTCGACCGACGCGCTGGGCGCAAGGGTGATCAGGCCAGGCAAGGGTTATCGAAGCAGGCGCTATGGGCCGGAGGGGGAGACAGCGGCGTCGCTCGAAGGGGCCCGAGCAAGGCGAAGAGGGCGGGGGACGGCGATGGGGAATCTGGCATGAGAGGGGAAGAACGCAGCGATGCCTGGATGAGGGAGGAGGCAGGCGAGGGGAAGGAGCAGGCGTTCGCAACACAGAAAGTGGCGCAATCGCTCCCCCTCGATGCGTCGACCGACGCGCGGGGCGCAAGGGTGATCAGGCCAGGCAAAGGTGGTCGGGGCAGGCGCTATGGGCCGGGGGGGGGGCGCAGCAACGTCACTCGAGGAGGCCCGAGCAAGGCGAAAAGGGCGAGGGGCGGCGATGGCGGGCGTGGGGAAGGACGAAAGGAAGCCTGAATGAGGAAGGAGGAGGCAGACCGTGGATAGGGAACGGGCGTTCGACAGGAACGCAGCGGTGCAATGTATACATATACAAGTGGCGCTGCCCACGCAGCGCCGCCAGCGCGGCGATTCGCCGCGACGGTCGGCTCGGCCGGCCCCACCTCAGCGCGGCTGCGCGAGCTGGTCCTGCGGGGGGGGGGGGTCAACGCGCGATCCCCCCGCGTTAACTGGGGCGACCTCACCGCACACCAGGAGGGGCGCCGCGAGAAACATTCAGCGGACCAAATGGTTCTCGGAGGCGCCACTCCCCGGCCGACGCAGAGGAGAAAAGCCCGCCCTGCTCGCGGCGATGCCGTCTGATCAACCGCAAGGGGATTGCGTCGTTGCCTGCCCCCCCTCGCAATCCTCGACAAGCGCCAGGATGTGCTTCCTGAGGTCCGCGTCGAGGCGCTGCTGGCCAGCGGCGTCGAGCTTGTGCCACTGCGTGCGGCCGCAGAGAAGCACGAGCTCGCGCGGCAAGTCCAGCGCCGGGCGCAGCGTCGCGAAGCGCTTCTCCGGGAGCTTGGCGCGGTCGCCGGCCACCTGCGCAGAGAGGGGGGAAGGGGGGGCGGCGGCGCGGCAGTGGCCGGGCGGCCGGGTCAACGGACACTCGCTGCGGATAGGTTCGCCATCGCTTTCATCGCAGGAACAATTCGACAATCGACGGGGAAAGGGCTTTCGGATCGGCGTCGATCGCCCCGGTCGACTCGACCCCCGCATTCGGTTATCTCATCTACAGACAAAGATTGGCCCCCCCCCCCCCCCCCCCCCCCCCCAGGATCGATTGGAACAGTCAGACCTCTGACAACTTCTTGACGGCGAAGTCTTGGACACGCCACATGTCCATGCCCTTCCAAGTCCAATCGCCCGCCTCCCAGCCCTGGCAGGCGCGGACGAGGCAGCCCATGGTGGACAGGTCCAGGAAGCCGTCGCCCTCCTGGCAAAGGGGCGAGGAGGATGAGGAGGAGGCGACAGACATCACTGGCGACCGCTCGGAGGAAAAAGTGAGGAGTGTCGAGTGCGTACTAATCGTGTTTAACTAGACAGTTAAATGCTAATTTGCGCAACGCCGTCCTTGACGGCCACGTGCATCATCATGTCGTGGCTCAAGTCAACGCCGGCGTCGTGTGCCTGGCGTCGATATCGCGCTCGCTACCCCCGCAGGCCCCCCCCCCCCCGGCGCCGATTGGCCACAATGCCGGCCCGCGTCGATGACAGAGGCGGGGGTCATATCTATTGCCGATGGGGCAGGAGACGGGGGCGCGCGATATCCCCCCGGTCGCTGCCAGGTCGACCAAGCGCCCGCAGGCCAGCGCGGGCGACCAGCTGAAGCTGCACACCCGGTCGTACCCGACCGGGGTGAGCTTCGCCACGTGCGCGACAGCGGCGCGCGCAAACATGCCCCATCGTCCGCGCCGGGGTTGCCCTTCACCACGAAGTTGGGCCAGTGGGCGGTCTTCACATCGACCAACTCGCCCTGGGGAACACCAGCAAACTCACGCATTGCTACAGATGGCAATCTACCGCGAGGGCGGGGGCGGGGGCGTTGCAAATGCAGCCCGCGGCCACCTTCCACGTACTCGCCGAGAGGCGGTACAGCAGTTGCAGGTCAGCGGACATCGCCGCGAGTCGGCGCGGGGCGGGGGGGGGCGCCGCGCAGAGGCAGAGGCAGGGGCGGTGCGTCTCGGGCCCTTTGCCTCGGGCGCTCGGGGAATGCCCTAATGCGCCCAACCTCAAGAGGCGGCGCCCCTGTTCCAAGGTCGACGCGACCCCCCCCCCCCGGCGCAAACTGCCGGACATAATCCAGAAAAGGGAAAGCGGCAAGGCCCCGAGAAAGCGGAGGCAAGGACCCCCCCTTGCGCTTTTCGTTGCCCCGCGGGGCGCCCCGCAAAAAACGCGCCGAAGTCTTCTCGGCCCCCGTCGCAGAGAGGCCGCAACGAGAGCAAAACGCCAACGAAAAGCACGGAGCGAGCGCACAAAAACCACCTCCATCCACAAAACCCCGAAAGGCTGCACAAACACAGACTCACCAACAGAGAGCGAATCGAAAACAAGCACACAAAAAGCCCACAGCCACCCAGCACCCAACCACCCAAACCACCCCCACACAACCCCCACCAGCAAGACTACCCGCCCACAAAGACCAACCTAACACCCCCCCAACATAATCAACCAACAAACCACAACGCACGGCAAGCACACACATCCAAACTCCGCCCCTAGTAAAACTTCAAAAAATAAAAAGACTTATTTTGTAAAAAGACTGCAAAAACATAAGTATAAATAGACATAAAATCAAATTGCCTAGGGTTTCCCCGAGCGAACGCGGCGAATCATTGAAAACACAATAGGAAAACTATAAGTTTATCACCTAAGGGATGCCCTCGAACGACAAACGCTCGCACGATATGACGATCGAAGCAAGTAAATGAACAAAAAACCATATGTTTTTCTACATTCGAGCGAGTTCGCACGGGGAAAACACTGCATTTTGAACAACTACAAAGTGCGTTTTTTGTTAGGGGAAAAATTGGATACGCCCATCGCTACTCCGCTGTACCGCAGATGTGAATCCCTGTCCGCGGCGCGTGCTCTCGCGATTTTTCCCCCGCCCCCCGTGCAGCTCCGCTCGCCCTGTCCCCCTAGGGGCGAAGCTTGCACGCCCGCGCAACCGCGAGGTTGCTGAAAACCTCGGGCGCCTTCGGGCGCCGTTTGGCGACCCCCTGCCAGACCCGGCTCAGGCGCGCCGTGGCGGCGGGAGGACTACGAGCGACTTGCCCCCGCCGCCGAGCCGCCTCGCCTTCTCTCAGCCCTCCGCCCCCGCCTCCTCCTTTCCCTTCCTCCCCTTCCCCCTTCGCCTCCTCCTCCACCTCCTCCTCTTCCCCCCCCTTCGACGGGGCGGACTCGGGGGCCCCCCCTGCTTCCCCTGCGGGAAGGCGAGGCGACCCGCGGCGTGGCCGTCCTCGCAGTCCCCTCCCGCGGGAAAGCCTTCCGCCTCTGCTGCGCGACGTGGGCGCGCTGGACGCCCTTGTCGCGCTTGCGCTTGCCCTCCTTGCGCGTCTCCCACCTTGGGGGGTGGGCGATTACTATGCGCCCGCGGCGACCTCGGCCCAGCCCGCCCCGAGGCCCAGGGCCGGCGCGCGCGCCCCCAGGCTCGGCCAGGGTAACGCGCGCGCGGATCTTCCTCAGGGCGGGCCAGGCCAGGGCCAGTGCGCACGCATGGTTCTCGTCGCACAACCGCCTGCGCTGCTCGCAGCAGGCGTCCACCGTGTGGCTCACGGTCCAGGCGACCGTGAAGTCCGCAGGCTTCCAGAGCAGCGGCAGGAGTCTCTGGTGGAGCGCGAGGAGGCGCTCCTGGATGGAGGAGAGAACGCGCCGAGCCCGGCTCAAAGGGCACGACATTGTCACGGAACCTCTCTGGGGGGGGAGGGGAGGATAGAGGAGCACGAAGGAAGGGAGATTGGACGAAAACGTTGTGCGGGCACCCCACGCTTACACGCGCATATACATAGATACACGCGCATACCACATACCTGCTTACATTACGCAAACATATAAGGCGCACATCTACAATACTCACACATACACAACCACTAAAGCACACACGCGCACACACATACGCACACACACACACGCACACACACACACACACACCGACACACACACATATATATATATATACACGTATATATATATATACACAACGACACCGACACATACACAATACACACGCACACACACAAACACGGAAATGCATGAACACACACCAACAGTGAAATCGTACCCAATCCGGATCGCCACCCTCCCCCTCGCACCCTCCTCCTCCTCCCACCTCCTCCTCCTCCTCCTCCTCCTCCTCCCTCCTCCTCCTCCTCCTCCTCCTCCTCCTCGTCCTCCTCCTCCTCCTCCTCCTCCTCCTCCTCCTCCTCCTCCTCCTCCTCCTCCTCCTCCTCGTCCTCCTCCTCCTCCTCCTCCTCACACTCCTCCACCTCCTTCTCCTCCTACGCCTCCTCCGCCTGCGCCTCCTCCTTGCCATCCTCCTGGTCCCCACTTCCCCTTTTCCTCCCCCTGGAACGTGGGCCATGCCTCCACGCAACGTGCTGTCCAGCGAGAGTATTGTTGTTTTTCCAGCGGCCACTCTCCCCACACCCCCAACACGGCATGAGGCCGCATGCATCGCCCCACACCCGAAGCTCTCCGGGCGCCTGTGCACGTCGCGGGCGCTGCCCAAGCCTTCCAATAATGGGCACAACCGCCACGTTCGAGGAGGGCCAGGGCATCCCACCACGGCAGCCGAAGCTGCGCCACACCGCTCGCAGCCAAGCTGCCCGTGGCTCCCACGATGCGTCAAGTGGACGCCAGCCTGGCCTCAGAAGGCTCCAACAGAGCCTCCCCGCGGAGCCCACGAAGACCCAAACCCACTGACCTGCCTGACGAGTTCCACACACGTTCGCATGCCCATCTATTCTCGCCCACGTAAATTCAAGACGGCCCGACGCACCCCAAGCTAGCCCCGCAACGGCACGCGAGGGCCCCAGGCGCCACCGCGCCCCCGCAGACCCGCTGAACAATTTCATAGCGAGTCTGCTGGGGACGGCGGCAGAGGCGGCAGCCTTTGAATCATCCACCGAGGTCACGCGAATCAGCTTCTAACTCTGGATTCTGGACTCTGGACTCGGACCCCCTCCTTGTCCTGTCCCGCCCTGTCCTCCTCCCTCCGCGCTGCTCCCTTCATCAGTCCTCCCTTGGGCCAACCCCCCCATCGGACTTTCAGGCGGCCAGCAGCCGTGCGACCGTCCAGACGGCAGCGCTTCGGCATTCGTGGCCACAACATCCACGACCTTCGCTGTTGGCTGCGACTCTCCTCTCCGGGCCGGGGGGTCCGCGGCCAACTCCTGTGCGGCGGCGGGGGCGGCGACCCAATGCAGCGACGCGCCGGGCGACGAGGGGTCGCCGGCTCCAGTCACCACGCTGTGCTCCTGGTACCTGGTGAAGATGACGAGCGACGCGATGGCGAACGCCATGCCCACGAGCCCAGTGAGGCGGATCCCCAGGTCGTCGCCCACGTCCTCCCATAGAGGGCAGAAATGCCACTCCCATAATAAGCACCCCGGCGAGCGAAGGCGTTCGGTGAACGCGCCCCCAGGGAGGAATCGAGCAGGGCAGGGCTGTTTGGCGGACGCCAGTGGCCGTCTAGTAAACGACAATTTAGGGGGCCACATGCGAACCCTACCCCTACCCCCCACGATTTCGGAGGGGGAGGGTGGGGTTCACTTCGCTCGGGAGCTCCCGAACGAAGTGAACCCCACCCTCCCCCTCCGAAATCGTGGGGGGTAGGGGTAGGGTTCGCATGTGGCCCCCTACAATTGCCGGGGTCGGTGTGGTTTTGTCCTCCCCTGGTCCCAGCTCAAGATGGACCAGGCAAGAGCTCGGGCGAGGGAAGGGGGGGCGCCCAGCCCCCGAAGAAGATCCGCTCTGGAGCGGCCCTGGGGTGCCCATCCCGGACAGGCGCGCTCCGCCGCTCGCAGAGCAACTATGAGGAACCCTTAGATCAAGAAGCCAGGGCCTGGAAGCTGGTGGAACACCAGTTGGGGCTCGACCATGGGAATCACCGCCGCCCTGACCGGGCAAGGAATCCTCCAGGGTCTGGAGCCTCCTGAGCACACTCCTTGACGCACCCACCGTACTCGCAGACGACTCGCAGATGGCCTGGATCCGTCACACTGGGGCGAGCATGCGCTTTCCAGACGTTTGCGAAGAGGCACTCTTGCGAGCAGTGGAACGCGCTCGGTGACCACGCCGAGGTCAGCGACGGCCCCCGCCTGCGTGCCGCGCCCAGCCGCGGTGGCGCGGGGGGGCCACCGGAGGCCAAGAGGCCAGGAGGGCGCGAGGCGGCGGTGGCACGTCCTTGCCGAAGTTCGTGAGGCTCGCGAAGAGGAGGATGGCGACGCTCTGGCCCAGCTTGGACAGCAGGGCCTCTCGGCCAGCGCGCGCCCCGTGCCCCCGCCCGCTGAGACGACGCCAGGGCGAGGATATATATATATATATATATATATATATACATATACATATATATATATATATATATATAGAGTCGCGTGGGGATACGTCGAGAGTCTCTGAGATCTGGCGGCGGGGGTGGTCCCGGGGGGTGGTCCCGGGTCAGAATGCCACCCTCCCGGGGCCCATTGCCCGCCCTCTCCCTCCCATTTTCGGCGAGGGCCGAGGCCTCCAGGGTCGGCGGCACCGGCCGCAAGGCCTTGGCAATCGAGAATCTCTGAGATCCAGCGGCTCTGGAGGATGCCTCGGGCGCCGCGGCCTCCTCAGAGCGGTGCGGAACACCTCCTCCTCCTCCTCCTCCTCCCTCCTCCTCCGTCCTCCTTCCTCCTCCTTCCTCCTCCTCCTCCTCCTCCTCCTCCTCGTCCTCCTCCTCCTCCTCCTCCTCCTCCTCCTCCTCCTCCTCCTCCTCCTCCTCCTCCTCCTCCTCGCCCCGTCCGGCCCCCGCCTCCGCCGATCCAGGGAGCCGTGTATAGGGGGCCTGTGGCAGAGCCGCGCGCGCGCTCCGCAGGGGAGAGGAGCCCGCCCGTACCTAGGCGGGCATGGCGTGGAGGCCGTGGCCTCGGGCGTGTGGGCGCTGTGCTCTTGCCCGTCACTGCGGCGACGGAGGACAGTAGATGGACAATTTATTCTACCCCTTGCACATTCGAGGGGGACTCTAAATCGCCCCCAGGCCCCCGACATCCATGTCGATCTCAATAAAAGCGGTGCTTTGGGGTTCGAATACGTCTGTCCACTCACGCCCTCCCCCGTCGTCACGCCATCAATCGTAATTTCGGGGGGTCTGGGGGGCATCTTGGGACACAGGGTTCGAATAGAATGTCCATGTACGGGAGGGCGGCGGGGGAGAATGGAAAGGGGGGGGGCAGGGGGAGGGGGGTATTTGTTGGAACACGCACCGCCTCCCCCCAAGGAACCTGCAGCTCGTCGTCCCCCCGAGGCAAGAATCGCTCTCCGCCGTGAGCCTGGGATGCTTCGGGGACATTCCCTTCAGGATCTCGCGCCCTGGTTCCATAGATTTCGCGGCGGGGCGACCCAGGGAGAGGGGGAGGTGGATGAGGGAGATGAGGACCGAAGAAAACCCAAGATGCATCAGCGATGCTGCAAGATACCCTCCAGTCCCAGGCTCCCCCCTCAAAGTCCCGACAGGATCCCCTTCTCACTACAAGAAGCGCCAGCGCAAGAGAGGAAGGGTGAGGGGGAGGGGCAAGCTAAGTGCGCTCGCGCCATGTCTGACATCCTACCCCTCCCACACATCCGCTCCCACTGCGCTTATGTGCTCTCTGCCAACCGACGCGTGCGCCAGACATGGGATTCCAAAAAGGACCGCCTCGTATTCGATTGCGCGGTCAGACAAAATAAAATGCGTACACAGCAGGTGGACAAAGAAAACGAAGAAGAGGAGGAGGAGGAAGATGAAGGACGAAGACGAACAGCAGCAGCAGGAGCTGGAGCGGAAAGAGCGGAAGGAACACAAGGACCAGGGGAAACGGATGAGGGGAAAGGAGGGAGGCGACAACGATGAGGAAGGACTAGGATCTAGAAAAGTGGACCGCGATAGGACGAGAGTGCTATTCTGAGCGACGGGGGCAAGGCGCCGATCCGATCCTAAAACGATGCCAACGCTGCAGCGGCAGCACCGGTGTGAAGGACCGAACACGAACGGATTGTGAAATTGCTATGGCGAAGGACCTAACAGTATGCAGGTGCGAACATCGCAGGGCAAATGGGACGAGGGAAGGGGGTGTTCCCTGTGTGGTCATGAAACGCTCGAGGGGTGCGCCGACATAGGGGGGGGGCGCATGCAAACCCTGCCAGAAGAGCCTTCGGGAGAGCTCTCTGTGGGCCCACAAAACGTGGGAGGGGTGCGCAGACATGAACGCATACGATCACCGCCACACAAGACTTTGGTGGAATTCCTTACGCGGCCGCGAAGCCTTTGAGGGCTGCGCCTAAATGAACGCATCCGAACCCTGCCACAAGAGCCTTCGGTGGAGCTCCCTGTGCGGTCACGAAACATGTTAGGAGTGCGCCGAAATTGGCGTGGG
>CAUYUJ010017161.1:25000-29213 GCA_963575745.1 Prorocentrum cordatum | reverse complement strand
CTCCTCCTCCTTCCTCCTCCTCCTCCCTCATCCTCCTCCTGGTCTTCTTCCTCCTCCTCCTCCTCCTCCTCCTCAGCGTCCTCCTCATTATCATCATCATCATCATCATCATCATCACCACCATCATCATCATCATCATCATCATCATCATCATCATCATCATCATCATCATCATCATCATCATCATCATCATCATCATCAGCATGATCATCATCATCATCATCATCATCCCCTTCGCCTCCTCCTCCTCCTCCTCCCCTTCCTACCCATCCTCCTCCTGGCGGACGTTCCGCGGGATCTGGGGGTCGTGCCGCACAGAGAGCAGCATGCAGAACTCGAGAAATCGGAGCACCTCGTCGAGATCGCGAAGGCGGGCGCGAAGAAGGCCTCGTGGCCTCCCACCAGAGGCATGGACTACACCTCCGCCATGCGACACACCGTATTCCGAGAAGAAATTTGGCGAGTTGGAGGTGGGCGCCATCGAGGCGCTGCCATGCCAAGCACTGGAGGCGTTCGTTGACAGAAGTCCCGTCCATCAGAGGTGGAGCCTGCGCCGCGCTGGACGGCCACAGGCAAGCCAACAACAGGGCGGAGCTCAGAACTTCAACCTCAGCAGTTCGTCACACCAGAGGAAGGCCACGTTTCTGGACTGACTCGGAGGTATCATTCAAAAGCTGCTCAAGAGGTCTGCACCTCAGGCGGGCAAACAGAAGTTACATGGAAGACGTGTGGTCAGACATCGGCGCAGAGATTCGTGATAGACAGCACGATGTGGAAGTCAGATGGTCGGACAGCCGTATGAGAGAGGCGGAGTCAATAGTTCCGTTCAACATTTGGTGCGGGAGCGAGGGTGCGGATGAGCTCGCAGCCAAGGGAGAAGCATAACATCAAATATCACAAGCGTGCCTCTCTTGCTATGAGTGGGCTGTCGGCGCTGCCGCCGTCGTCAGGAACCGTATTATTCGTGCCACTCTGAATGCTCTTGAGTCTGAGAATTCGTCCTCGGCGAGACAGGTGGGGAGGGCGAAGAAACGATCTCGCCCTGACGATCGCGCGAGGGCCTAAGCGGGCTCCAATCATACTTTGCACTTACAGGAAACCAGATGGAGTTGTTTGGATTGTCTTAGTTCTGGCAGCAAATTTGCGAGTAGGGAAGTGTTGCACGAATGACTTTCGAGCTAGTGCCCTGGGCCACCTCACCCCCCAGCCACACCCAGCACAGCTCGCTTGCTGGGCGACGTGTCGACACCCCTCCCACGAGCTTGTCTTCTATGAGCCAGATTGGGTATGCAAGTTGTGCAAGTGTCGAGCTCTGGAGGGTAGAGGTCACCTCAGAGACCTTCCGGATGTGCGTAAGTGTCGCAATGGAGAGCCCCCCACCAAAATGGGGTCGTGGGTCTTCTCTAAAGTTTTGGCGGGGAGGCCACTCTAATGAGGTCATCCCGAGCCTCCATTCAGTCCCAGCAGCGTCGGTTTGGGAGAGTCCTTTGGAAAGTCCTCCTCCTCCTCCTTTTCCTCCTCCTCCTCCTCCTCCTCCGACTCCGACTCCGCCTCTGCCTCCGCCTCCGCCTCCGCCTCCGCCTCCTCCGCATCCTCCTCCTCCTCCTCCTAAGACCCCCGATCGCAGGGAAGCTAGAGGTACGGATTCAGCAACTCCCAGGACCTCTCCCCGGGGTGCGTTCTGACCGAAGTTTCAAAACAAATCCAACGGTGGCGATGAGGGCCTCCCAGCAGGAGGCCCAACAAGGCAAGGGAAGGCAAGAACGAGGGAAGGGAAGGGTAGCGGTGTCCGTACCTTCGCCTCCTCTGAGATCGGAGCCCGTGGCGCCCCGACCTGTCCCACGTCCAACGTCAGCCGCTCCACAAAAGGCGGCGTGCACCGCACGCACGGCTGCACCGCGTGGCGGCCCAACGCGCGCTCCAGCCAGCTGCCGAGGCCAGCCAGCCAGCTCGCCTCGTGGAGGCACTGCGCGTCGTCGACGACGACGACGACGACGACGACGACGACGACGACGACGACGAGCCAGATCTCCGACGATCTCTGGAGGCACTGCGCGTCGACGATGGCGCCAGACCTCCAACGCATCAAGGTGGCGGTGCTTTGTCGCTTCCAGCGGCTTCGGGGCCCTCGCCGGGCCCTGGGACTCTCCAAACACGACCCAGAACGAAGAGCTGGTCCCAGGGCTCGACCTAATCAGCGTGTGCTCGTTTTCATGTGTTTTCGTTTGCCCTCGTTTTGTCTTCAATCCGCCTTTACCGCAAAGTGAAATCGAAACGAAAACGGCCCACGAAATCGCGAAAACACCGTTTAGGTCCACCCCTGGCTGGTCCCTGGGAAGTGGTCCGTACCTTCAGGGACCACGCATTGAAAAAAATATCCCGGCAATGCAACCTAACAGCGATGTGTAGAAGAATATCTGGAAGCATTGCCCTTGAGATTCATGTAGGAGTCCTGTTGTAGAATTCTGGTGGAATCGCAGTCGCAGTCGCAATCGCAATGGCAGTTGCAGCGGCAATGGCAGTCGCAGTCGCAGCCTCAGCCTCAGCCTGCCTCAGCATCAGCCTGCCTCAGCGTCTGCCTCAGCCTGCCTCAGCCTCAGCCTCAACCTCAGCCTCAACCTCAGCCTGCCTCAGCCTGAGCCTGCGTCAGCCTCGGCCTCAGCCTCAGCCTGCATCAGCCTCAGCCTGCATCAGCCTCAGCCTCAGCCTCAACCTCAGCCTCAGCCTCAGCTTGAGCCTGCCTCAGCCTCAGCCTCAGCCTGCCTCAGCCTCAGCCTCAGGCTCAGCCTCAGCGGTGGATTCCCCATAGTCACTGGCGGCGCTGGGGGCCTCAGCATCAGCCTCAGTGGTGGATTCCCCATAGTCACTGGCGGCGCTGGGGGCCTCAGCCTCAGCCTCAGTGGTGCGTTCCCCATAGTCACTGGCGGCGCTGGGGGCCTCAGCCTCAGCCTCAGCGGTGCGTTCCCCATAGTCACTGGCGGCGCTGGGGGCCTCAGCCTCAGCCTCAGTGGTGCGTTCCCCATAGTCACTGGCGGATCCGCGGATTCTCCCCGGATCCTGCCCGGACCCCTCTGGGGAGTCATGATGCTTTCTTTTGAGACCATTAGAAACCTATCAGTCTTCGCTGTTAGGTTACAGTCATCGGAGGTCTGGGGCAACATCGACGTCAACGTCGTCGCTTCGGGGGTTCAGCGAAACGCTGTTCGGGAATCCTTATCTTATCGGCGGATGTCAGCGGACGCCGTCATTTCTGAGGCTTGGGGGCGTTACTGGAGGATCTTGTCGCCACCTGCCAGAGACCCGACTCGGGAAACTGGCCAGGATGCGTCATCGGAAGGGTCCCATGATTTGTTGTGATTTGAATTGTTCACCGAAAGCAAACAGGAAAGATAGATCGAGAAATCAGCTGCCCCTCAGGAGGGCAATCCCAATCGCGCGATTCACGGACACGCGAGCACAGCGAGACACGTGCACGGACAGTCGGAGAAGAAACAAATCGCATCGCGACGAGAAAAACGTCACTGGCAACCTGAGCCAGCCGCAGCCCGGATCGGGCAGGACGAAGACGACGGCGACGAGGGGATGCTCAGTGCTGCCCCCGACCCTGGAGGATCGAGGAGCAAGGCTCCTGGAGGCTCGGGCCTGCCTTCGGTGTCGCTCCTCTCGGGGCCTCCAGGGAGACTCCAGAAGCCTGCGGGGCAGTCCGGGGGTCGTCGGAAGGGCAGAATCTTGAGCTGAAGCAAGACGTACCACGAGGAGAGGGGCGGTACTTCTCCTCCTCTCCCTCCTCTCCGGCTGCTGTTTCTCCTCCTCCTCCTACTCCTCGTCATCCTCCTGCTCCTCGTCCTCCTGCTCCTCGTCCTACTCAGATCGCTTTGCTCGAGTTGGCGATGAGCGACAAAGTGTCTCTCAATGAGCTCACCGAGGGCCTTGAGGCCGTCTGGACCAGCAAACCAGATGTTGTCAAAGGGGTCGACGAATTCCTCAAGAAGCACAATCCTGATGCCAGCATCCCTCGCCCAAAAAAGGAGCGCATTCAGCTCCTTTGGGGCACGGCGCGGAAGCTCCGCTGAGTGCCGTCAGTCATGTGTGCTGTTGTCTTCTACCCCATCCGCATTCCTCTGTCACTCGTGCTTGTGCTGCTTACGATTGCTTTCTACACAGGTGCGTACATGGCCCACCAAGAGTGTCAAGCGTGGAAGTGGCAGCGAAA
>CAUYUJ010017161.1:0-20000 GCA_963575745.1 Prorocentrum cordatum | reverse complement strand
TCATCATCATCATCATCATCATCAGCAGCAGCATCAGCATCAGCATCAACATCACCAGCACCATAGCAACAACATCCTAAACTTCATCCTCCTTTTCCTCCTCCCCTCCTTCTCCTCCTCCTCCTCGCCGCCACCGTCCTCGAAGTTGACGCCGCGGCCAACGTCGCCGATGTCGTCCGCCCGCTGGGTCTTCAGCGCGGCAGTCATCCCGTCCAGGTCCCACGATTACCATCACCACAACCACCACCGACGTCACCACCACGACAACGCTCATCATCATCATCATCATCATCATCATCATCATCAGCAGCAGCATCATCATCATCAGCAGCATCATCATCATTGTCAGCACCTGCATACATAGCATCATCATCATCAGCAGCAGCATCAACAGCAGCATCATCATCGTCAGCATCATCATCATCATCATCATCATCATCATCATCATCATCATCATCATCATCATCATCAACAGCATCATCACCATAAGTATCAGCATCATCGTCATCATCATCATCATCATCATCCTCATCCTCATCCTCATCCTCCTCATCCTCATCATCCTCATCCTCATCCTCATCCTCATCCTCATCCTCATCCTCCTCATCATCCTCATCCTCATCATCATCATGATCATCCTCATCCTCATCATCCTCATCATCCTCATCATCCTCAGTACCCTCATCATCCTCATCATCCTCATCATCCTCACCATCATCAGCATATCATCACCACCACCATCATCAGAATCAGCATAAGCGTCAGTATCATTAGAGTCGTCGCCATCTCCACCACCACCATCACCACCACCACCACATCATAATCCTCATCATCATCATCATCATCAGCAGCAGCATCAGCATCAGCATCAACATCACCAGCACCATAGCAACAACATCCTAAACTTCATCCTCCTTTTCCTCCTCCCCTCCTTCTCCTCCTCCTCCTCGCCGCCACCGTCCTCGAAGTTGACGCCGCGGCCAACGTCGCCGATGTCGTCCGCCCGCTGGGTCTTCAGCGCGGCAGTCATCCCGTCCAGGTCCCACGATTACCATCACCACAACCACCACCGACGTCACCACCACGACAACGCTCATCATCATCATCATCATCATCATCATCATCATCATCATCATCATCATCATCATCATCATCATCATCATCGTCAGCAGCATCATCATCATCAGCAGCAGCCGCAGCAGCAACATCATCAGCATCATCATCATCATCATCATTGTCAGCATCTGCATACATAGCATCATCATCATCATCAGCAACAGCATCAACAGCAGCATCATCATCGTCAGCATCAGCATCATCATCATCATCATCATCAGCATCATCATCATCATCATCAACAGCATCATCACCATAAGTATCATCATCATCAGCATCATCATTATCATCGTCATCATCATCATCATCCTCATCCTCATCCTCATCATCATCATCATCATCATCATCAGCAGCAGCATCAGCATCAGCATCAACATCACCATCATCATCCTCATCATCATCATCATCATCAGAATCAGCATCATCATCATCATCCTCATCATCGTCATCATCATCATCCTCATCCTCATCCTCATCATCATCATCATCATCATCATCATCCTCATCCTCATCATCATCATCATCATCATCATCCTCATCCTCATCCTCAGCATCATCATCATCATCATCATCATCAGCAGCATCATCATCAGCATCATCATCATAATCATTGTCAGCATCTGCATACATAGCATCATCATCATCAGCAGCAGCATCAACAGCAGCATCATCATCGTCAGCAGCATCATCATCATCATCATCATCATCATCAACAGCATCATCACCATAAGTATCATCATCATCATCATCAGAATCAGCATCATCATCATCATCATCATCATCGTCATCATCATCATCATCATCCTCATCCTCATCCTCATCATCATCATCATCCTCATCCTCATCCTCATCATCATCATCATCATCATCCTCATCATCGTCATCATCATCTCATCATCCTCATCCTCATCCTCATTCATCATCATCATCCTCATCCTCATCCTCATCCTCATCATCATCATCATCATCATCATCATCATCATCATCATCATCCTCATCCTCATCCTCATCCTCATCATCATCATCATCATCATCATCATCATCATCATCATCCTCATCCTCATCCTCATCCACCTCCTCATCATCATCATCATCATCATCATCATCATCATCATCATCATCCTCATCCACCTCCTCATCATCATTCCCCCCTCATCCCCCCTCACCCCCTTCCAGACGACGACGGCAACGATGACGACAACGACAACGGCGACGGCCACGACGCCAGCGGCGAAAACGACGCCGCCGCGGGCCGCCGCGGGCCGCCGAGGGCCGCCGAGAGCCGCCGAGAGCCACCGCCGGCCGCCGTGGGCCGCCGCGGGCCGCCGCGGGCTGCCGCTGTCGACGAAGGCCGCCGCGTGCCGCCCCCGGGCCGCCGCAGGCCGCCGCGGGCCGAGGACCCCGCGCCTGGGCGCCCCGCGCCGCGAGCCCAGGCGCTCGGCGGCGGCGGCACCGCCGCCCAGCGCGGCGAGGCACGGCGCGGCGAGGCACGGCGCGGCGGCGTCCGCGGCGAGGCGGGCGCGGCGGCCCTCGGCGACGACGACGACGACGACGACGACGACGACGACGACGACGACGACGACGACGACGACGGGGCCCTCGGGGGCCTTCGGGGGAGGTCGGCGACTTTTTCGTCGGCGGCGCTGGGGAACGCAGGCGCGTCTGCAGGCAGGCTGGGGGCGCCCTTCTGCGGCACGCGACGGCGGTTGGACAAGAAGGGGCCGGCCGCGGAGGGGGAGGGATAGGAGGAGAAGGAAGAGGAGGAGGAGGAGGAGGAGGAGGAGGAGGAGGAGGGATAGGAGGAGGGATAGGAGGAGGGATAGGAGGAGGGATAGGAGGAGGGATAGGAGGGATAGGAGGAGGAGGAGGAGGGGAGGGGAGGGATAGGAGGAGGGATAGGAGGAGGAGGAGGAGGATAGGAGGAGGAGGAGGAGGAGGAGGAGGGATAGGAGGAGGGATAGGAGGGGCCAGGAGGAGGAGGAGGAGGGATAGGAGGAGGGATAGGATGAGGGAAAGGAGGGACCCAGCCGCAGAGAATCTGCAGGAGCGGGAGCGCGCGGGCGGCTTTTGTCGCCGAGGTCGGCTCCACCGCAAAGAAAGGCCATGCTGCAGGTCTCGTGTCGTGACGACCAGCGCGTAGGCTTGCGACACCACGCGGATCGTTCCTCATCGGAGCATCGGCGGCTGCTCGAACGCCAGATCGCTCCACATTGGCCGCTTCTTGGCCACTGGCGGCGTTCAACCTTGAACACCCGCGGCGGGGTCGCCGCCGCGGCACGAGAAGGGAGGAGGAGGAGCGCCAATGACTTTAGGAGGAGGAGCGCCAATCAATGACCACTGGAGGAGGAGGAGGAGGAGGAGGAGGAGGAGGAGGAGGAGGAGGAGGAGGAGGAGGAGAAGTTAGAGGAGAAGGAACGCACGTGGCTGGGGGCCGCTACGTATTTGCTCCGACCCAGGCCCCCGGCCGCGGCTCTCAGGCGATGAATGGGAAAAACAAAGGAGAACGAGTACGTACTTCGGGAAGCCTCGGAATAGAAGGGTGAGGAGGAGGAGGAGGAGGAGGAGGAGGAGGAGGAGGAGGAGGAGGAGGCGACTGTTGCTCCCGCCGGCGAGGAGGTTAGTCTCCGTGGCGGTTCTGGCGACCGGAAGCTGAGGTTGGGTCCGAGGTCGGTGGAGCCGAAATGGCTGCGGGACGGAGGAAGAGGAGGAGGAGGAGGAGGAGAACAGGAGGAGGAGGAGGAGAGGGAGAAGGTGGGAGGAGGTGGAGCTGGGGAATAGAACGAGGAGTGGGAAGGCAAGAGGAGGGAGGACATCGAGGAAGCAGCAGCAGATGCAGCGGAAGCACCAGCAGCAGGCGCAGCGGGCGCACGAGGCACTGGGACGATCAATAGGCGGAAGCGACGGCTCCTCAGCTCGCTGCCGCGCGCGCGCCGGCAGCCGGCGCTCCAGCGACAACGGCGGCGGCGCCAGGCGGGGCACCGCAGCCGCCTCCGAAGGTGGATGGAGACGGAGGGAGAAGGGAGGAGGCAGAGGAGGCAGAGGAGGCAGCTCCGTAGGGAGGAGGAGGAAGAGGAGGAGGAGGAGGAGGAGGAGGAGGTTAGAGCGTTTGGGGGGCAACGTCTTCAACCACTCTACTGCCGACGACGCCGCAGACGACCCAGTTGGCCGAGGGGCAGTTCGACGGCTTGGAGGGCGGCTCGCGCCAAGCTTTGGGCGGCCTCCTGAGAGAACGGGGGCGCGTGGGCTTTGCTCTCTTGGTGGGCCAACCGATAGAGGTGAACATAAAAAGCGGTGAATTTGAACGTCTCGAGGGCGGGTTGGATCAGTCCCAAAGCCAGGAGGGGGTCCAAAAACGGGGGCGCGGGGAGGTCAGCTCTTAATTGCCTACGGGCGAGCGTATACATCGGGTCGCAACAACGGAAAGAATGTTTCAAAGAGTCTTGAGCCCCAGGACAGCCCCAGACGCACCGCCTATACGGGTTGCGCATCCTAGACTCCGTGATCCAGCCACTGCGCCAGGACGGCGGGATGCGATGCATCACCGAGGCGACGGCCGACCAGTCGATCGCCTCAGCGTCGACAGCGTGGACCCCAAACCAGCGTTGGAGACGCTCCTGCATGCGGAGATGGAGGCGAGGAGGAAGGCGAGAATCGTCCAACGTGCTTCGGAAACGCTTCTCCGGAGCACGTTGGCGGCAGGCGCGAAGATGCGAACGGAGGAGGGGGGAGTAGAGGAGGCGCTGTGGCCGCACACGCCGCCAGAACGCACGCCAGCCATCCCCCGCGGCGGGGCGGGCGCGCCCGCGGCGGGCCTCGTCGGCGGCGGCCGCGCGCAGGGCGCGCACAGCCGTCGCGCGGGGGCTCATCCCGCGGCTCGACGCAGCTCTTTCCAGCGTCGCCGCGATGGCCTCGGATCGCCACCAGCTGGGCCACGGGCGGCCTCGGACCGTCCGCACCATGGGCAAGTGCTGCAGCGCGGCCCCGCGGAGCTGCCGCACAGCCGAACGCCGGGGGCCCAGCGTGACCACCGCCGCCCGAACGAGGGCCGCCTCGCACCATGTCGTGGCCGACGGGATCGGCGGGCCGCCGATGGTGTCGAGCTCGCGCCGCTCCCCGTCGCCCGGGAAGCTGCCTGGCAGGCGCAGCAGGTGCGCCAGCCTCCCCCGCTCTAGTCTCTTCCCATCTCCACGTCGCGGAGATCGGCCTGGATCGCGCCAGCAACGCGCCGTACCTGCTCGCGCGATAGGGCATGGTCATGGATGTTCCAGTGCTTCAGCGCGTAGCCAGCGCGGGGCCCGTCCGCGATCGCGGCCGCGACGCGGATCACCCGAGCCTCGATGCAAAACGTCTTGCGCAGGTCCGTGCCCGCGCGCACCTTGCAGGGGAAGATGGCGGCAACACTGCCGAGAGACTCATCAGCATTGTCACCGAAGGAGTAGAACATCTGGTAGTCCGTCCCCAAGCGATCTATCAGCATACGCAGGCGCACGGCCGACCCGCGGACCTCCTGCATACCCACCATAGCCCCTGCCCGGAGCGCATTCCCAAGGTATTCGCTCTTGCGTGCCGCCACGTCCGCCTTGTAGTAGCAGAATGCTCTGGCACTCCAGGTGGCGAAAGTGAGCCCCTTGCTCATCGGGGCGGCAAAGAGCTTGACGAACGTGCTAAAGGCACCAATCATCATCACCAGGAGCCAAAGCCGCCTCCACCGTCGTCTCAAGATCCTCACGTCGTAAGCCGAGTGCCGATAGCGCCGACGGGGACCAGACCACCACCGGCATGGAGCCGGGGCCGTCGATGGCGAGGCGGAGGAAGGCCTTCCACTGGGACGTGAGGGTGAACTTCTGCTTGTCCACGAAGATACGGTGCCCGTCGCCGATGACGCGCCCCAGCGCGACGGCGAGCTTCTTGAGCGTGAGCTCGTGCAGCACCTGCTTGCGGTTCTGGTCGGCCGCCACGAAAATGTCCACCTCGTGACCAGCAGGCGTCGTGGCACGCGGTTTGCGCCACTCACCACGGCCAAGGCGCATACAGCCCAGCACCTTAGCAGCCCGTCTGGCCCCGAGCTCGGGGGGCCCCTTGAAACGGTAGACGCAGCGCTTGCCGCTGGGCTCCGCCTCCACCACGAACGCATCTGGGCCCATTCCAGCGTCCGCCAGGATGGGGTCGATGGCCTGCTTGAAGGCCGCAGCAGGGAGCTCCTCCTTGCACCGTACGACCACCGCAGCAAGGTCTGGAGGACGGCCCCAGTCAGGACCAGCACGAGCAGCACAGGGCCCCGCGCGCGCCATGATGCCCATCTGCTCGCGGAGCTGCGCGATGTCCGCACGCAGCTGTCGCTCGATGTCCAGCTGCTTCTGCTCAACCCCCCGAAGGCGGCCTTCCACGGCGCCGACACGCGATTCCATGACGCCCTGAATCTGCGCCAGGCCCGCCGTGAGGGTGGCGTCAACGCTGGCGACGACCGCGTTCGTGACGGCGGAGGTGATGGAGGCCTGCTCTTGCTGCAGGAGGGTGGACTGGGGGGAGTTGGGCATGACAGCGCCCGCAGCGCCGCCAGCACCACCTGGCGCCGTCGTCGCAGCAGGGGCCCCAGGAGCCGCGCCATGCCGATGGTCACTATGAGGAACAGCGTGAGCGGGAGGATGGCCACGGCTGGACCCCAGTGGCGTCGTGGTGCCCAAGGGTGCCCCGCCGTTGTCCAGGTAGGTCCTCCACGGGTCACCTCCGACGCCCGCAGCTTGGTACGCGGCGTCCCTAGCGGCAGCGGCAGCCTCTGCTCCCTGAGGAACCTCTCCGACTCCTGCACCACGAGCGTCCTGCGATGGGAACGTAGCCAGCATATCAAGGTCGAACCCGTCTCTCTGCATCTCGAAGGCCGCGTCCGCTGCCCGCTGGCGCCTCTGCTCCTCGCTGGGCGAGAAGTTGGAGGGTTTCCTTTCGCCCTTGCCCCGACGGCCAGCAGGACCAGCGTGGCCAGCAGGGCCAGCTGCAGCACCAGGGCGAACCAGCCGTCCACGATCCGCTGGAGGAGCCTTGCGACGGAGTTCGGGCGCCCTCGAGTGGGACTTGGATGAACGAGTCCTGGACGACGAGCGGCCACTGCAGCTGGGGGAGCCCTCCGAGTCCATGCGATGTTGCTCGGGGCTCCCTGCTCCAGACATGGCTCCGAAGGACAGGAGATGGTCGCGTCTGTGTCCGCCGCCCTTGAACGAGGGTCGCCAGAGAACCCGTGCGGTGCTGGCAGAAGGAAACGTCGAGCGAAAGCGCTCTGGCACTGCCGCGGATTAGCGGTATCCCTTTGTCTCCTGGGGAAACGTGCATCTTGAGCCAAAATGGCCACGGAGGAGGAGGAGGAGGAGGAGGAGGAGAAAGAAAAGGAGGAGGAGGAGGAGGAGGAGGAGGAGGGAGTATGGAGGAGGTAGAAGGAGACAGAGGGGAGGAGGTAGAAGGAGGGAGAAATGCCACGGACGTGTTCGCCATTTCCGAACTCCGAAGCCCCTCGCGGGGGCCCGGGGCCATGCAAAAACTGCCCGCGAGAAAAAGCCGGCCCTAGGGAAAGGGTCGGGACTTTTGGGGGCCCCGTCATGATTGAACAAGGCATTGGATATCTGACGATACGTAACGGGAACCAGACAAAAAAATGTGTAGAGGAGGGAACGCAGGATGGGGGGCGACTCAGACCGCGAGCACCCCCCTGTGGCGAGACCATATACGCTGTGTTGGCCAACTTGGGAAAATTGGAGGAGGTTTTTGGAGTTTCATGTTTGCATATACTTTCCGCCAGTGGGGAAACGAACAGGACTCAGGGGGGAGAGGAGGAGGACGAGGAGGAAAAGGAGGAGGAGAAGGAGGAGGACGAGGAGGAGGAGGAGGAGGAGGAGGAGGGGGAGGTGTGGGAGGAGGAGGAATGCAGGAGGAGGAAGAAGAGGAGGAGGGTCAGGAGGACGAGGAGGGCCAGGAGGAGGAGGAGGAGGACGGGGAAGAGAAGGAGTGGAGGAGGAGGAGGAGGAGGAGGAGGAGGAGGAGGAGGAGGAGGAGGAGGGGGAGGGGGAGGAGGAGCAGCAGGAGGAGGAGGAGGAGGAGAAGGAGGACGAGGAGGAGGAAAAGGAAGACAAGGAAGAGAAGAGAACGAGGAGAAGCGGAGGAGGAGGGAGGAAGGGAGGGAGGGAGCAGCAGCAGCAGCAGCAGCAGCAGCAGCAGCTCCTACCCGCACCTGCCACACCGCCTGCCACGCGGACCGCGGCCACAATCCCGGCGCCAACGCGTTCGGTCAGCTGGCGGGCCGCGCCGGGCAGAGGCAGACTGGACATTTTTAGAGAAGAGGGCCGCCCTGGAGGGGGAACGCGGGGGGAGGCCTCAGGCGCAGAGAATCTTCGCCACGAGGGGTGCGCAGGCGGCGTCGGGCACCGAGAACCTGTGTACTGGAAGGTGGGCGGCCCGTGCGAGCTGCCAGAAGAGAGGGCAGCGCAGGTCCTACGGAAGAGGCCAGCTTTCACGCACCGCCGCCACACACGCTGCACCCACCCCAACCCTCCTCATGTGAAGGGCCTCAGGACGAGCCAGAAGGTGGTGGCTCTGCTCCCAAGAGAGAACGCGCCGAGGTGGGCCCCGTCGGGGGGCTGAGGTCCACGCTCGGGCGACCCACCGATCGCACGAGCCCGCGCGCCCTAGGAGCCCACCGCCGTGCTGGGACTCCTTGCGCTGCTCTGCCTCGCGCGTTTGCCTCCGTTCCAGCGTTCGGGGCCGCAGCCTGCGCACCGGGGCGCAACAACCCGCCCTACAGTCATCGCGCTACCTAAGGAATGCATGAGAACGAACGAAAAGGCTTTTCTGGCTACGGCGGACCTAGGACACAAAACAAACAGGTTCCGCGACGTAAATCTCAGAAACAACCCGAAAACCCAGGCCCCTCCTGAGCCAAAAGCGATCCTCATTTCAGAAGGAGCGCGTTTCAAGGGCGCTTGCCTTGGGAAGACTTGGCCGCGCGTTTGAAGCTTGGCGGGCCCCCCGAACATTCGGCGCCGTCGAACAGGACCAGGGGGACTCACTCCATCCCTCCCCCCCTCTGAGACCCCCCAAGCCAGAGCGGCGGCGGCCGGCAACGCCGACGGCGGCGACGCGGCGATGATAACCAGGGCGAAGACGACGACGACGACGACGACGACGACGACGACGACGACGACGACGACGACGACGACGACGACGACGACGACGACGGCGAGGTCCCTTGTAGTCATCTGTCCTCGGCCCAAAGTGTCGGAATATTGACGAGCCCGGGCCACACATGCAAAATGTCTTCGCCTTGCGTCGCGTGCCTCCCGCGGTTTCCGTCGTCGCCGTCGTCGTCGTGGTCGCCGTCGTCGTCGTCGTCGTCGTCGTCGTCGTCGTCGTGGTCGTCGTGGTCGTCATCGTCACCGTCGTCGTCGTCGACGTCGTCGTCGTTGTCGCCATCGCCAGCGTCATCATCGTGCTCGTCGTCGTCGTCAGCGCCATCGCCGTCGTCGTCGTCGCCGCCGTGGTCGCCTTCGTCGTCGTCGTCAACGCCATCGCCGCCGTCGTCGTCGTCGTCGTCGTCGTCGCGTCGTCGTCGCGTCGTCGCCGTCCTCGTAGTCGCCATCGTCGTCGTCGTCTTCGTCGTCGTCGCCGTCGTCCTCGTCATCGCACTCGTCGTCGTTGTCGCAGTCGTCGCCGTTGCCGTGGTCGTCGTGGTCGTCAACGCCATCGCCGCCGTCGGCGTCGTCGTCGCGTCGTCGTCGCGTCGTCGCCATCCTCGTAGTCGCCATCGTCGTCGTCGTCGTCTTCGTCGTCGTCGCCGTCGTCGACAACGTCGTCGCCGTCGTCGTCGTCGTCGCAGTCGTCGTCGTCGTCGTCGTCGTCGTCGCAGTCGTCGCCGTCGCCGTGGTCGTCGCCGTCGTCGTGGTCGTCGCCAGCGTCGCCGTCGTCGCCGTCGCCATCGACGTCGTCGTAGTCGTCGTCGTCGCCGTCGTCGTTGTCGTCTTCGTCGTCGTCATGGCCATCGTCGCCGTCGTGCTCGTCGTCGTCGTAATGTTCGTGGTCGTGATCGTCGCCGTCGCCGTCGTCGTCGTCGTGACCGACGTCGTCGTCGTCGCCGTTGTCGTCGTCGCCGCCCTCGTCGTCGTGGTCGTCGTAATCGTCGTGATCGTCGTGATCGTCGTCATCGTCGTCGTCGCCATCGCCGTCGTGGTTCTCGTCGTCGTCATCGTTGTGACCGTCGCCGCAGTTGTCGCCGCCCTCGTCGTCGTCGTCGTTGTCGCCGCTGCCGCCGCCGATGTCGTGGTCGTGATCGTCGTCGTGGTCGTCGTCGACGCCGTCGTCGTCGTTGTCGTCGATGACGCCGTCGTCGTCGCCGCCGTCGGCGTCGTCGACAACGTCGCCGTCGTCGTCGTCGCCGGCGCGTCCTCGTGTTTGAGGTCGTCGTCGTCGTCGTCGTCGCCGTCGTCGTCGTCGCAGTCGTCGTCGTCGCCATCGTCGTCGTCGTCGTCATCGTCGCCGTCGTCGTCGCCGCCGTCGTCGTGGTCGTTGTCGTCGTCGTCGCCGTCGCCGTCGTGCTCGTCGTCGTCGTCGTCGCAGTCGCCGCAGTCGTCGCCGTCGTCGTCGCCGTCGTCGTCGTGCTCGTCGTCGTCGTCGTCGCCGTCGTCGTCGCCACCGTCGTCGTCGTCGTCATCGTCGACGCTCCCCACCGCCGCCGGCAGCCGCCGCCGGCGGCTCGGGCCCAGGGGGGTGGGGTCGAAGCCCCCTCCCTTGAATCCAGGGGGAGGCCGGTTCTGAACCCCCCCCCCCTCCAAGCGCCCACAGAACGCGCTATTTCTCATTTCAGCGTCCTGACTGTATCCACCTCCGTTATCCTAGCATGGACCGCCCCTGCGTCCCTCTCTCCTTGCTTCTGGCTCAAGCCAACTCGCGCCCGAGCCTCCCCGCCTGCACAGGGTGTGCCAGGGTGTTTTGCGTGCCAACCTCGAAATGGCAATGCACGCGAGAGCCAGCATAAAGAAGCGTGGCACCCAGCGTCATCAGCTACAATGTTGAGGCCAGGCGCGAGCGCAACCGCCAGGAGTCGGGCCTTCCTCCACCCTCCCCTCCTCTCTCCCGCCCTCCTGCTGGCGATCAGCGGAAGCCGCCGATACGGAGCTGCTGACCGAACGCAGGTATAAGAGAAAACCAGAGGCGTCGCCAGCAACTCCGCTGGTATCAGCTCATGCGAGAAGGAGGGCAGTGGCACCAAGCACTGCCACCAGGTTGCGAATGACGAGCGCCCTCAGCTGCTATGCGGTGGCCAGCTTGTGAGAGAAAGCTGGCAGTGGCAGCGGGCGCTGTCAGCGGGGAAGGCGGGCAGTGGCGGATCATCTGTTGCAGGCGCTCAATTCATCGAGAGGCTGGTGCAAAACCTACTGCGAGAAGGCAAGGCAAGACCCGGAAGTCATCAGCTACAGAGTGGGCTGGTCTAGGCGTGTCGGTGCGAGAGGGCTGGCAGTGGAAATTGGCAGTGAGGGCAGGTGGGCAGCGGCATGCGATCAGCTGCAGGCGGTCAGTTCAACGAGGGGCTTGGGCAGAGGCTACTCCGAGGAGGCGAGGGTCATCAGGTACAGAGAAAACTGGTCTAGACGTCACGGTGCGAGCAGGCCAGCAGAGCAACTGGGCACTGCGGGCGGGCGGGCAGTGGCTTGCAATCAGCTGCAGGCGCTCAGTTCGTACAGAGGCTGGTGCAGAGGCTACTGCGAGAAGGCAAACCCAGACGTCATATATCAGCTACAGCGCAGGCTGGTCTAGGCGTGCGAAAGGCGAGACCGCGCCAGCAAACGTCATCAGCTCCAGGGCTGAGGCCAGTTCGTGCGTGAGAGAAGGCCGAGCAGTGAGAGAAGCGGGAGGCGAAGCTGGAACCCAAGCTTGTCGGAAATAGTGCTGGGCACACCGTGTGCGAGAACGGCGGGCAGTGGCAGCCGGAAATTGTGCTACCCAACGAAAAGTGGACTGCGAAAGCCATCCACGGCTACCTTTCATGCAAGGAAGGCAAGGGACGAGCCCGACGTCACCAACCACTGTGCGACGACGGCGAGCAGAGCAAAAGCACCGCAAAGGACGCTCAGGATAATCCCAGAAATGTGCCTGAGCATCGGTCGGCACGCTTTTGGATGACAAACCCGATGCCATCAGCTACAGCGCCGGGATGAGTGCAAGGTGGCAGCAGGCAGTGGCAATGCGAGAAGATGGAAGTGCAGGAGCGGACATCTTCAGATACAGTTACGAGATCAGCTCGTGTGCGAAGGTCGTCAATGTCAGCAGGAGCTGGCAATGCGAGAAGGGCAAGCCGTGGCAGCAAGCCGTGAAGGCGAGAAGGCCGAAGTGCAGGAGCGGACGTCACCAACTATAAAGCCAGGATCAGCTCGTGCGCGACATGGCAGGGGAGCAACTGTGCACAGCATCGTTGCAATTCGTTGAGAGCTCAGTGGAAGGCCTCGTGTGCGAAGCGGGGGCGAAGCTGGAGCCCAATATCGGGGTGCAAAGTCCTATCATCACGCGCACGGTGCTGGAATCCGCTCGTGTGGAACCCGGCCGCATCCACTCATCTGCGCTGCCAGAATCAGTTCGCGTGAGAAGGCCCTTAGGAGGGCAACGGGGCTTGGTCGATTTGAGTCTGGCTCGGGGACGGCCCGAGTGGCGAGATTCAACCGCGAGATGTAGATGTTCGAGGTGTGCGCGCCTCTCGGTCACTCATCCGACCGCGATACTCCCAAGCGATACTCCCTCTCTCCTTGGCGCTACCTCTTGCTTCCAAATTAATTTTACTCTCCTTCCGCCCCCCTCAGCGGCAAAGGCCGCTGGGAGGGGAGCGCTGTGTCTTATGAAGGTAACAGGGCCCGCAGCATCGAGCATCGAGGAGGAGGCGGAGCAGCAGCAGGAGGAGCAGCAGGAAGTGAGCACGTTGAAAATCTGCCCCCGGACCCCTCCCAGCGTCCATCCTGGCCAGATTTTCCCAGCCGCGCCTGGCGTGGCGACGTAGGGGCTCGCAGAAGCCCAAACAAAAACGAGGAAAGGGCGCCCTCGTCGTCGTGGTCGTCGTCGTGGTCGTCGTCGTGGTCGTCGTCGTCGTCGTCATCGTCGTCGTCGTCCTACTCCTCGTCGTCCTCGTCGTCCTCGTCGTCGTCGTCGTCCTCCTCGCCGTCGTCGTCGTAATCGTCGTCGTCGTCGTCCTCGTCGTCGTCGTCCTCGTCCCCGCCCTCGCCCTCATCCTCGCCCTCGTCCTCGTCCTCGTCCTCGTCGTCGTCGTCGTCGCCGTCGCCGGCCCCGCCGCCGTCGTCGTCGTCGTCGCCGCCGCCGCCGCCCTGCAACAAGGGCACCTGCCGCTCCGCGGCCCGGCCGCCGCCCGCCGCCGCCGCCATGGCCATGGCCGCCATGGCCGCCGCCGGCGCCCGCGGGGCCCTCGGGCTGGGGGCCTGCGGCGGACTCGACACGCCCGCGCCGCCCGCGCCGCTGCCGACGCCGCCGCCCATCGCCACTGCGGGCGTGGTGGCCGCCGCCGTGCGCACCGCCGCCGCCGCCGCACCCGCCGTGGGCGTCGTGGCCGCCGCCACAGTGGCCGCCGCCGTCCCCAGAGCTCGCGCCGCGCATGGCCAGCGGCCAGCCTCGTGCGCGAGCGGCCGCCGGCCAGAGCGTACGGAGCAGCCAGGGCGGGCGCCTGGAGGCGGGCGGGGCTGGGCTGTCGCCCGCCTCTGTTCGATCTCAGGGTCATCGGAGGGCACCAACTGACCACGCCATCGTTCCTGGCCAGGCCGATCCTGGGCCCATGATGTAAGGCTGGGTACTTTCGCTTAGCGTGTCGCGGAAACGGCCTCGGCGACAAGCTATCCGTTGCATGTCGCTCCGCTCCGCGGGGCGGGCGGGAGAAGCTGGGAAAGGCTCGGGAGCTCGATGCTCTTGGAGTAGTTAGCGTGTCGGGCCAAAGCAAGGTCGGCCAGAATCGGCGGCGTGACCTTGAGTCGCAGCGGCGAGAATCTCAGCCGCGTTCTAGTCGGCGGCGAGCGAGGGGGGGAATGGAGAAGGAGAAGGCCTTCTCCGAAGGAGGCGGGACTTCCCAGAAGCCCTCGCGCCTTCTGAGAAGCTTCTTGCGTCTTCGGGCAAGGCTTCGAAAGCATCTGAGAAGGCCGGAGGCCTCCCGAGCCGTCCGAGAAGGCCCCCGCCCCTTCTTGCTTCTCACCCAAGGCCCGCCACCGATCTAGTGCAGACATGGGGTGCACGTGGCCGCATTTTGGGCACAGAGGGCGGCCGGGGGGGGGAGGCGCGCAACCCAGCGGCGCGACACGCGGCCGCACGCGGCATCAAAGTTTGCCCGACCGCATGCGTGCCCGCGCCTCCCCGGCCCAAGGGCTGGGCGGACGCAGGGGGGCAGATCGGACCTCCCTCGTCTTTGTGGCACTCGCCACCGCTCGGACGTCCATACCCTGTGCATATTCGTGCGCAGATATAGATATAGATGTATATACATATAAATATGTATATATATTGTGTATATATACATGTATGTATGTATGTATTTTCGCTGGGTGCACAAAAATGCTCCTCGATGGTCCTTCCCGAGAACGTGCACACGTCCGAGCGATGCCAAGGGCAAAGGGGGGGGGCTTCAGCGGCACCGTGGCTGCCCTGTTCAGCAGGGGGGGGGGACGGGGCGGGCTGCCGCACGGGCACAAATGCTCGACGCTGGCATCTAAGTTCTCGACGTCGGCACGGGGACGCGAAGGCGTGGTCAAGCTCGGCGCGTTCCCGCAAAACGCAGACCACGGCACCCCCTGTGTGATCTCAAACAGTCGAAACTTCAGCCAGTGCCCATACGTTTCGGAACCCTGGAGATGTCTCGGCGTTCAAGTTCAGGCGAAACACTTTCACGTCGACGTCAAGGCAGTCACAGTTCGAAACTGGTCGAGATCGAGCCGATTCGAAGTTGAACTTCCAAGCGGGGGGGCCGATGAGGGGGAGCGTGAGAACAAAAACTGCAATGGCCCCAAAATTCCAGCACGAACCTTCGAGCCTGAATCCGGGCCGAGAGTTCAGACTCAAACCCTCGATCTCAGGGTTCAACCTCGATGTTGCTCGAACTCTTCGCCGGGTGAAAAGCTCTCGAAGTCCGAGGGAACCTCGAACAACGAGCTCGCCTTGTGGTGGCACCCTGTCCAAAACCCGAGTAGCGGAACAGCCTGGTACGGCGCGGGCGCGGGCGGCCGTGCACGCGCCGTGCACGAGCGCTCCCGAGCATGCTCGGTGTTCTGCTAGAGCTCGGCCCGTGCTAGCCAATGGCTCGAAACAGCAGCTGTGCCTGAACACACACGAGGCCGTTGTGCCGCAGTGTGCTCACACTCGACGGCGGTGGCGGGAACCACGCTTATCTGCACGCGTCGGTGCAAAGCACACCGATTTCGCATCGGATGGTGAGACTGCCATGGAGATATCAATGTATAGCACCTCCATCCTCGCTTCTGCCACCATCTAAAGCTCCACTAACAGCGGAGATACGATCGCACTTCATTTTGTATGGGCTCGCGCTACGGTAGATGATATGAGAGTCGCGTCGAGCTGCCCAGAGAACCAAATCCACTTCAGCGCGTCCCTCCCGACACGTGCGATGGCAAAACATGTGTCCCTAACTGGAGGGGCGGAACTAACAAGTAGAGCAGAAGTCGTTAGACTAATCCTGGACTTCGCCAAGACCTACTCATTCAAGGTTGGCTCGTCCTCGACGCCACAATCGTCCGGATGCGCGACGGCCAAGACATCACCAATCACCCCGCCCGCCCGTCCCGACGTGCGACCACCTGCAACGGCAGATGGAAGTACGTCGAGCTGACTCGCAAACGCAAACGCAAGATAAGGTCAAATCGAGAAGAACACGCAAAGACGAACCGACGGGTGAACACAGCTCCAAACCGACCAAGGAGAGAAAGGGAGAGACGGAGAGGAGAGGGGGAGAGGACCGAGTGAGAGCGCCAATACGCTCCCGCGCCTTACCCCGACTCCAGCCCGCTCCTCGCCATTGGCGAGCGGGCGGGACGAAGATGCGGGTCGAGAGGTTTATTGCGGGTCGCCGTCCCTCTCCCCCTTGACCTGTGCACGGCGCCCCTCCCACAGGGCAGCCACACGTGCAGCGGAGCCCTCGACGACGGGGCCTCGACGCGGCAAGCCTGGAGCCGGCAGGGCAGGGGCGCAAGTCTCTCCGCCAGCGTGCTGTCCGCTCCCCCCCCCCCAACCCCTATCTCCCTCCACCCCCCCCCTCCCTCTCTCTCTCTCTCTCTCTGCCTCTCTCTCTCTCGCTCTCGCTCACGCTCTCGCTCTTGCTGTCGCTCTCGCGCTCGTTCCCTCTCTCTCGCTCTCTCTCTCTCTCTCTCTCTATATATATATCACGCGCTCTCTCTCTCTCTCTCTCTGTCTCTCATTATCGCCCTCTCTCAGAGAATAAACATACACATACCTATCGTTCGATCTGGACGCATGTTTACTCAGAGAAAGGACTAGATCTCGCTCACTCTCTCTCTCTCTCTCTCTCTTTCTCTCTTTGTATAGATATTATATATAGAGAGAGAGAGAGAGAGAGATCTCTCGACCACTCGATCTCTCTCTCTCTCTCTCTATCTCCCTCTCTCTTCCTCGCTCTCGCTCGCATGCTCGCTCTCTCTCTCTCTCTTTCTCTCTCTATCTCTCTCTCTTTCTCTACGTGTATACCTATAATCTGATGTGTCACAGCCTCTCTCGTTCTCTTTCTCTCTCCCTGTCTCTCTGTATCTCTCTCTCTCTCTCTCTCCCTCTCACTCTTTCTCTTGCTCTTTCGCTCTCTGGTTCTCTCTCTGATTATCTCTCTCTCGATATATATATATATATATATATATTATATATCTATATATATTATATAGATTAATATATATATAATATATATACATTCCTCTTTCTATATGTTTACAAGCCCGGGCGGGGGGAAAACCCGTCACCCCCCCAAAAAAAAACCGGACTCCCGGGATCTGGAGATCTGGGGCTGAGGGACCCTCCGGACGGGCCTCGAAGCAGCCCCCCGGGCCTCGCAGGACGTGGCGCGCTCCCGAAGCGACCCCAGAGAGCCCCAATACGGTCGACGACGACCCCCAAGAAGCCGTTATACCCCCAAAGATCGCCCCGAAACGTCCCAAGAGGCCTCCAAGAGCACTCCCAAGAAGGCCCCAAGAGGCAAAAATCATTGATTTTGTTGGTTTTTGGTTTATTTTGGAGTTCTCTCCTCTTTTCGGCTTCCCGACGCTCCAAGACGGCGGTTTTTTGGGCGTCCGAAGCCGCCCCAAAATCGCCCCACAACCATCCGAAAGGGCTTCCAAGCAGTCCAAGAAAGCCCCAAAAGGGCACAACAGGGGTCCAAGATGGCCCTCAGAGAGCCCCATGGCGGCCCAAGATGGCCCCAAGACACCCTCCGAAGCATTCCAAATGGTGACCCGGTCGTTCAGGGAGACCGCGGTTGGAGGCAGGGTGGCCCGAGGAAGCCCCCAGAGGCCCCCAGAACACGCCCAGGAGGCCTCCAGAAGGCCTTAAAAAGCCTAAAACAACTTTTGTGACGCCCCCAGAGACTCTCCAAGGAGGAGCCTCCGCAAAAAGAGCTGAAGAGGATGGGGAGAATGCGCAGGGCATGGCGAAAATGAGGAAAAAGAAACATGGAGGAAGATGATAACGAAAAACATGATTATATCGGCGATGCCTGAAAAGGAGTGATCGCTGAATTGTCGGCTTGACCTTCCTGCCAGTCCACCTGCATACCAAACTTCAAGGACCAAGGTGCATGGCGCGAAGCGCCACTGCAGTCTTGTATATATATATATATATAGATATGTATATACATGCACGTCGAAGCAGTTCCGAACGATTTGATTCGAACACTCGTCATCATCAGCAACATCAGCATCGCCATCAGAATCGCCGTCATCATCAGCAGCATCATCTCCTCCACCATCAGCACCATCATCATCATAATCATCCTCATCATCCTCTTCATCAGCATCCCCATCGTTATCATCATTAGCATCATCACCACCACAACCACTACCATGATCAAAACCAACACCATTATTGTCGTCATCATCAGCACCATCACCAGCATCAGCATTATCATCATTATCCTCATCGTCATCGTCATCGCCAGCATCATCATCATCATCATCATCATCAGCATCATCATCATCACTATCAACATCATCACAATCAGCAAAAGCATCATCATCACCAAAACCATCATCAGCATCATCGTCAGCAGCATCATCATCATCACCATCAGCATCGTCGTCGTCGCGGTCGTCTGCGTCGTCGTCGGCATCGGAATCGGCATCGGCGTCGTCGTCGTCGCCATTCCTCCTTCTACTCCTCCTCCTCAACCTTCGCCTCCTCCTCCTCCTCCTGCTCCTCCTTCTCCTCCTCCTTTCGTTCCCCTCATGAACAACTCCTCCCTGTCGCACTCCGAGTCGAGTCGGAAGGGCGGGCTGGGCGTTTCGCCTCAGACTTCCTTGCCACGGATGATCGTGAGGCTTGTAAATTTGGAAAAAAAGGGTTTCACAAATGGAGGGTGGGTCGTTTTCAATATGTGGCTCTCGCCTTAGCCCCGCGCACACTCGTCTTGACTTTTTGAAGGGGAAAACTTCACGGATTGAGGGTGGGCGGGTCTCAACATGTGATTCTCGCCTTAGCCCCGCGCGCACTCGCCCTAACAATTCGCATAAGTTTTACGGATTGCAAGCGGTTCCACGGATGGAAGGCGGCCCGTTTTCAAATTGTGGCGCTCGCCGTAGTGCCGCGCGCACTCGCCTTAGAAATTTCCAGGACCTTCACGGTTTGAGGGCAGCTCCTTCTAAAAATGTGGCGCTCGCCTTGTCGCCGCGCATACTCGTCTTAACCATTTGCCAGAGTTCCACTGGCTCCCATGGTGCTTTAGAACGCATCAGAATCTTCAAACTGTTGCCTCCCAAGGGGCACTTCCCTCAGTAAGCATGAACCCTTCGCTGTTGAGACTTAGCCTTAATTGGTCCTCCCCCTCCTCTCCTCCTCCTCTTCCTCCTCATCCTCTTGTTCCTCGTTTTCCTCCTTCCTCCCCAAGGACTCGCTCCACCACGGCCAGTGGCATCGCCCCCATCGACCACGGCCATTCGTATTAAGTTCCGGACATCTCATTGACTTTTAAGGGTCCAGCACGCTGTCAGACAACTACTGGGTTCTGCCAGCGCAGATGCCCCACAAGCTGCCCAATCTCCAGTACTTCGCCGATGACCGCATCATCCCTTAAAATGGGTTACAAAACCTTTTGGACCTATAGCGAGATTGGTAATCCTCTTCTTCCTCCTCCTCCTCCTGCTCCTCCTCCTCCTGCTCCGAACCCTCCTCCTCCGAATCCTCCTCCTCCGAATCCTCCTCCTCCGAATCCTCCTCCTCCTCCTCCTCCTCCTCCTCCTCCTCCTCCTCCTCCTCCGAATCATTCCCCCCCCCCGCGTTTTCCTGCCTCGAGCGGCGACCGTGCGACCCGCTCCGCCCCGGCAGGACGGGCCCCGGGGCAGCGGGGCCGAGAAGTGCCGCCGGCGGCAGCGCCAGGAAACCGGAGCCCGAAAGAGCCGAAGGGGGGATCCGTGGGCCCCGTCAGTCGGCCGCAAAGGCAAACGGGAGGAGGGGCCGCGGACTGACCCGGCAGCAGGCGGGACGGGAGGAGGAAAGGGGGGAAGGGGAGGAGGAGGAGGACGAGGAGGAGGAGGAGGAAGAGGAGGAGGGGGAGGAAAAGGAGTTGGAGGAGGAGTAAGAGGAGGAGAAGGAGGAGGAGCAGGAGGAGGAGGAGGAGGAGGAGGAGGAGAGCGAGGCGGAGG
>CAUYUJ010017160.1:212361-246393 GCA_963575745.1 Prorocentrum cordatum | reverse complement strand
GCGAAAGAAATGAAGGGAGTAAGAAAAGGGCGGGGACGATTTTTTACAGGAGCTATACTCGGGTCCAAAGGGAGCGCTACGGGAGTCCGTCCGAGTGCTTGGGGCCAATGGCGGGCCAATGGAGGTGCAAACGTGCAAATCGTTGGGCTTGCCTGGAATCCGCCACCGTGCCTCTGGGCACGGAGTGGGCGTGTCCTCAGGTCTTTTGGCCAATCCCTTGAGTCTGAGTCCTCAAACCTGGGGAGCCGTTACGGGGACCGGAGCCTAACTTCACAAATCTCCTAGGGCGTGGAGCAGTTCCCTTGGGCCTTGGCGCATCGTGTCCTTTGACTTCTTCGGGCCCACAGAGGGTCCCCAGACGGCCCAGGAGGCCCCCGAGAGGCCTCCAAGACGGCCCAAGAGGCCTCCAAGAGGACCTCCAGGAAGGCCCGGAGAAGCCAAAATCATTGATTTCCCGCCGGATTTCGAATGACAGCCCCCCAAGATCACCCAAGAGGTCTCCAAGATGGCCCTAGCACGGCCCAAGAGGCCCCCAAGACGGCCCCAAGAGGGCCCCACGACGGCCCCAAGAGGCCTCCAAGATGCCCAAGATGGCCTCGAAGACGGCCCTGAACCCCAAGAGGGTCCCAAGTCGGCCCAGAGAGGCCCCCAAGACGGCTTCCGACGGCGTCAGACGGGCCAGAAATACCCTCAGACGGCCATAGAGGCCCCGAGAAGCCCCCAGAGGCCCCCAAGATGCCTCCAAGAGGCTCCCAGTAGTAAACTCCCACGAGGCCCCAAGAGTGCCCCCGGTCGCTCCGAAGATGCCCCCTCCTCCTCCTCCTCCTCCTGCTCCTCCTCCTCCTCCTCCTCCGCTTCCTGATCTTCCCCGCCATCCTCCCCCAAGTGCTCCCCGAAGGGTTTCTACAACGGCTTGGGGAACACATGGTCCGATAGCTTGGCAGAGCTCTTACCACAACGCTAGGCCACATGGGCGATTCCAAAAGGCAGGGGGCAGCGGTGATTCGCCGTAGGCGTCTTCGATATAATGCTTTTGGAGGTACCTTCTTCGACTGCCTGAAGACGGCCTGGGGGGCCCAAGGGATGTACGAGAGGGCGCGCCAGAGGCCGCGGATGGGGACGTGTAGAGGGATCTCTTCGGGGTGTCCGGAAGTAGCAACTTCCAGATCCAAAAGCATGCTCGCAAGCCAATGGACGGAAAGTGAGTGGCATCAGGTAGCGTCGCAGTGCCGCTTCACGGCTGCGCGCCAAGCTGAGGCAAAGATGATGCTGTGTTGTCAGAGCTACGGCAGGGCCTCCTCTTCCTCCGCGGCTTGGAACTAAAACTGCGAAGGCCTTCCAGAGTTGTTGCATGCGTTCGGCTGGTAACCTTTGTGTTTGGGCGTCTCTGGGAGAATCTGGAGGCCTTCTGAAGGAGAAGGAGGGATGAGGAGGAGGAGGAGGAGGATGGAGGAGGAGGAGCAGAGCTCTCGGAGACTTCAGGGGGGGCGTGAGCGTTTTGGGGCAATCCTGGGGGGCTCTATGAGGTGATCGAACTCCTCCGCCTGCTCTTGATCTGCATCCTGATGTGAGCCCTGCGTGGGCGGCGGCGAGTGCCGCACCCGCGGGCGCAGCACTCAAACACGCAAACAAAAAAGACAGATAATACTTTGCCCCACGGCCATCCACCGGGTGCACGAGCCGCTGGCCGAGAAGATGGTGGCCTTCTCCTCCCCCTCCTCCTCCTCCTCCTCCTCCTCCTCCTCCTCCTCCTCCTCTCGCCATGGTCTTCACTCGTCCTGGTGGACGGATCGACGCCTGGGCGGAGCACGCCCTCGCCATCGCTTGGAACCCGCGTAGAGGCGGCGCGCCGCGGGCACGACGAGCACGCCGAGCAAGCTCCTGCAGCGGCGCCCGCGCCTGCGAGCCAACATGGCGCAGCCCACGACGGCAAACACTCAAGCACAAGACTTGCGATGGCGCGCAGGCCCGAGGCTCGGTGGGCAGATGACGAGCGGCGAACATATCCCCTCCTCCTCCTCCTCCTCCTCCTCCTCCTCGTCCTCCTCCTCCTCCTCCTCCTCGTCCTCGTCCTCCTCCTCCTCCTCCTCCTCCTCCTCCTCCTCCTCCTCCTCCTCCTCCTCCTCCTCCTCCTCCTCCTCCCCCAGAGAGAAAGATCTGCTCCGAAAGACTGGTCCCATCAGCGCTGCGTCAAGGCCTCCATGTAGCCCTTCACGGGCGCGTGGCAGTCCCTGACGCACGTCGCCGCCGCCGCCGTCGGCGCCGCTGTTTGCGTCGGCGACGGCGGTCGTGGATGTCGTCGTCGTCGTCGTCGTCGTCGTCGTCGTCGTCGTCGTCGTCGTCGTAATCGTCGTCATCGTCGTCGTTAGTCGGTCGGTCGGTCGTCGGTCGTCTTCGTCAGCGGCGGCGGCGCCGTCGTCCGTCGTCGTCGTCGTCGTCGTCGTCGTCGTCGTCGGTCGTCTTCGTCGTCGTCGTTGTCGGTCGTCGTCGTGATCGTCGTCGTCGTCGTCGTCGGTCGTCGTCGTCGTCGGCGGCGGCGGCGGCCGTCGTCGCCGCTGGTCGCCGTCGGTTGTCGGCGTGGCCGTCGTCGCCGCCGCCGCCGCGGTCGGCATCGCTGTGTGCGTCGGCGACGGCGTCAAAGGTGGTCGTCGTCATCGCCGTCATCGTCGTCATCGTCGGTCGTCGTCGTCGGTCGTCAGTCGTCGACGTCGTCGTCGTCGCCGCCGTCGTCGTCGTCGTCGTCGTCGTCGTCGTCGTCATCGTCGTCGTCGTCTTCGTCGTCGTCGTAGTCCGTCGTCGTCGTCGTCGTCGACGTCGTAGTCCGTCGTCGTCATCGTCGTAGTCCGTCGTCGTCGTCGTCGTCGTCGTCGTCGTCGTCGTCGTCGTCGTCGTCAGTCGTCGTCGTCGGATTCGTCGTCGTCGTAGTCCGTCGTCGTCGTCGTCGTCGTCGTCGTCATCGTCGTCGTCGTCGTCGGTCGTCGTCGTCGTCGTCGTCGTCGGTCGTCTTCGTCGTCGTCGTAGTCCGTCGTCGTCGTCGTAGTCCGTCGTCGTCGTCGTCGTCGTCGTCGTCGTCGTCGTCGTCGTCGTCGTAGTCCGTCGTCGTCGGCGGCGGCGGCGGCGGCAGTCGTCGTCGTCGCCGCTGGTCACCGTCGGTCGTCGGTCGTCGTCGTCGGTCCTCCGTCATCGGCGTCGCAGTCGGCATCGCGGTGTCGGTGGTTGTCGTCATCGTCGGCGTCGTCGTGGCTCTGCCTGCTCTGTGGTGGCTGCGTCGCGCACTGCTGCTGGGCGTAGCTCTTGACGGGGGCGTGGCAGCTCCCCTGTTGCGGGGCCTGGGAGCTCGCCCCCCTCGAGGAGAAGGGGAACGGGGGGAGGAGCCCCACGAGGAAGAACTGAGGGAGCCTGGGAGCTCGCCTCCTCGAGGAGAGGGGGAAGGGGGGGGGAGGAGCCCCACGAGGAGGAACTGTGGGGACTCTGCTCTGTTCCCCACCCGACAGGCTGGGGCTGCCAGACCTGAGCAGAGGCAGCCCCCCGACCCGCCTCGCACACCCTGCACGCCGTGGCCGCCGGGCCCAAGGAATGCCGGTGTTCCCTGGGTATCCCGCCTCGCGTCCTCGACGAATGGCGACCGCATGCCGCAGCCGCCAGGCCCGGAGGGCTGCGGTGCTCCCTGGGTATCCCGCCTCGCGCTCTCGAGTGGCGATCGCTCGAGGCCGAATCACTTGCTGGTTTGCCTTATTGGAACGTCTGGGGGCACATGCGTAGACACGGCTGGATGCGCCTCGAGGTCCTGGCTACAGTGCCTTCAGAGGGCCCTCGCGTCCAGGCGCAGTGAAAAGAGCACGGCGTGCGTTTCTGCTGCACGCCGCGTGTCAAGCCCCAAGACACTCACGGATCGATCCGGCTTGAGAAGTCCCGCACAACGGTGGGGTCGAGGGCCCTGGCAGTGGCTTTCTACAAGACGTCGGGGTCTTAAGTTACGACGTCGAACGTGTGGGTCGCCGTGCTGTTTGGGCTCGACAGGAGCAGGCCCCCATGTCCTGCGTCTCGCTCGAACTGGCCGACCTGCTGCTCCTGTTGCTCCACGTCTTAAGGATCTCCATCTCGCAGACGGTGTAGAGGTGTGAGGGCAGAGCGGGCGGTGGCTTGAAGAGGCGTCACTGGACAGAAAAGCTCGAGCCAACACGGTGATGGTGGATGTGTGAACGCTTGCGAACGGCCAAGATGGCAGACGTCCGCTCGTGCGGGCTGGCGTGATGGCGGACCCCGCTCCCCTGGAAAATTCGGACGAGGAGAAAACCACATACCCGTGGCCATGTTTCCTTCACGGGCCGCTGATGATCACATGCAACACGTCGCGGGCTCTACTGTCAATCGCAGCTTCGGGCTTTCAAACGCGACGAGCACGATCAAGACGCCTTAGAAGAACCCGTGGTCCTGCTCATCCTCTTTTCCACCCTCCTGTACTTTCGCCCATCTCGATCACCCCACCTGGCGATTGCGCCAAACGCCAGGAACAGGACGAAGGAGGAGGAGGAGGAGAAGCAACAGGAGGGAGGGAGAAAGGAGGATGGAGGAGGAGGAGGAGGAGGAGGAGGAGGAGGAGGAGCAGACGGTATGCGGAAGGAAGAGACGAATCGCGCAGAGGAGGTGCAGGAGGAGGATGATGAGGAGGAGGAGGAGGAGGAGGAAGAGGAGGAAAAAAAAAAGGGGGGAGGAGGGTTGAGGAGGAAGGGGAGGCGGAGGAGAGTAGGAGGAGGACGAGGAGGAGGAGGTGAGGAGGAGGGAGGAGACAGTGTGGAGGACCCTGCAGCTGCAGCGGCAGCGGGGTCTTTTTGTCGCTTTCGTGAGTTCAAAAGAGGAGGAGGACGAGGAGGAGGAGGTGAGGAGGAGGGAGGAGACAGTGTGGAGGACCCTGCAGCTGCAGCGGCAGCGGGGTCTTTTTGTCGCTTTCGTGAGTTCAAAAGCCCAGCAAAAGATGAGCACGCGCGACGAACCCCCTTCCCCCAGTCCTCCTGCACGCCCTCGGTCGTCCTCCGCATCCCCCTCTCCTCTCCCTCCCCATTTCCCTCCTTCTCGCCCCCCCCTCTCCACTCGCCCCTCCCCCCCCTCTCCCCCCCCCTCCCCCCCCTCCCGTCCCCAGTCCCCCGCCCCCACCTTTACCCCCCCCGCCCCTTTTGTCCCAGTCCCCTTCCCCCATCCCCCTCGCCTCCCCTTCCCCTCACCATCCTCCCCTCCTCCCCTCTCCCCTCCCCTCCCCGTGTGTAGGGGGGCTCTCCAGCCATGTGAATCAGGCAGCGTAGCATCAGCATCAGCAGCATATGGGGTTAGAGCATGTGCATGCAGACTTCTTGTAGTTGTGACGTGCGGTGTGAGGGGCATAGTATAATCGCCTTCTACATGGTAGTCTGCCCAGTGCTTATGATCACTTGGAGACAAGGAATCCCAAAGGAACGATTTTCCATGGCGTGATCCTTGTACTAGCATGCATGGAAGCATGAGTATACCCCTCCTTTCCTCGTCTCCCTCTGTATTTGGCGGCGGCCTGGCTCTGGGCTACCCGCCACTCTGGACCTGCCTGTTCTCAGAGATTCCGAGCTATCACACTTTTGGAAGACCTTTATCCCACAATGCGGGATAACGCATGTTGACCGTGGGCCGACTTTGGCCTTTGCTGTTGGAAGACCTTTAGCCCGCAAGGTGGGATAACGCATGTTGACCCTGGGCCGACTTTGGCCTTGGTTGACACGATAGCTTGCACCGCCATGTGTCTCTAGATCTCTGGGGGCTTAGCGGCAACGCCGCCTCCAGGGATGGGTTGCAATGTATTTTGCACTCTAGGTCAGTAGCTTCAGGCCGACTTTCGCCGTAACGCTGCAAGTTGGCTCAAGATGGACGAGGAGAAAAAGGGAGTCGTCAAGGCGAGGAGCAATCCTCAGCGGCAACGCAGGCTTGTGACTCGCCTATCGGTCTCCACTGAAACTCTCCTCCGTCTCCACTTCGACTTGCCCATATCTCCTGAGATGTCCCATGCTCTACCTGTCCGGCCTACGGAAGCCGTCCGTCTTCTTCGGGAGCTGGCGGCTGGAACGCCGATTAACGAGTTGACATCAGAAGAGCTATAAGCAGAAGGTAAGACGGAACCTCATTACAGACTCCCTGGACCTCATCCCCCTCAATATTGTCATCATGTTCCCACATGGCTTCCATAGTGGTGCTGGTGGTAATGATTATTACACTGCGTACTCCCTCGTCGGACCTGATGGCAGACTCTTGCCGGAAGGCGCAACTGGGGTTATGAGCCCAACGCCGAGGGGCGCTGGATTTATGGGAGCCCCTCCGTCTACATCAAGTCCACCTTCTATTTCTACGTGGATGTTGCGTACATGCCCATGCTGTGGTGATATTCTGGCAGGCCCGTCAGTGACCTGCACGGCATGCGGCGGGTCGGTCCACAGCCATTGCGTCACCCGCAGGCTGGGCCAGGCGGCGTGCAACGGCTGCGCGCAGAGCCTGGACTACGCCTGCGGCCACCACCGCGCGCAGCACATGATCGCGCAAGGAGGCGCCGCCTTCGGCCGCCCCATGGCCTCGACGGGCACCGTCGCGGGCCAGGCCCTCGGAGCCGTCGCCGCTGGCGCCGTGGGCGGGACCGCCCGGCTGGTCACTGGCATGGCCGCCGGAGCCGCGTCCGCACGTCAGGGCCTCCGCGCCCTCGACGCACCGGCTTCCTCGACTTCGGGCGCGGCCCCGAATTCTGCACCACTTCAGCGGCCTCGTGCTCTGGAAGAGTACGACATCTCGGACGCGGGCAGCGGGGCCGCAGTGCCCCTCGAGACCGCGGAGTCGGGGAGCGAGCTGAAGAGCCTCATGGCGGACATGCGCTCCATGAAGCGCGAGATAGAGCAGCTCAGGGCGGAGAACGTCCGGCTGCGTTCGTCAGCCTCGGTGGCGTCGGCTGCTGAGGCCAGGATCGGGTTCGCGACGCCGGACCCTGCTGCGCCCAAGCCCGCGAAGGGTGCACCCCAGAGCGGCCAGGCGAAACCTAGCGACCCAGCGCCCTCGTCGCGCGCTGCGGCCAGGCTCGACGCGGACGACTCCGACGCGCACGAGCCCGACGAGGACAACGAGCCGAATGCTGCCCAGATCGCTGCCGAGCACGAGCACGAGGATTGGACGATGCAGCAGGAGGCCTCCCAAGAGCCATCCCGAAATCTGCAGGAAGTACCCCCTGGTCTTCATCAGGATCACCTTGGTGGTGCTCTTCATGGTGATCCTCGTCGACTTCATGTTCACCCCGCTGCTGCTTCGCCGCAGTTCGACCACCTTCAGCATGCGCACGCAGCTGGACTCCTTCACCGCGCTGCTCCCCAGCAGCAGGCTGGCGGCTTCGTTGCAGCCTTCCCTCAAGGACCCCCTCAGCATCATCATCAACATGGTGGTCATCAGGGCGGCTTCGGAGGACTTCCTCAGCAGCCCCAGGGAGGTGTTGGAGGTAGTGGTCATCACCATGGCGGCGCTCCAGGTGCCCCAGGAGGTGGAGGTGGCGGTGGGGACGACGATCCAGGAGGAGGCCATGGCTTCGGTCCTGGAGGATTTCTACCTCAGGGAAGTCGCGGACGAGCACCGGGAGCTCCACCTCCGCCGCCGCCGCCGCCCGACCCGGCAGCCGCAGCCGCTGCGATCCACCAGGGCCCTCCGCAGCGTGACGCTGGCCTGGAGACCGTGCCCTCGAAGATCAAGGCCGCGGAGCTCCCTCAGCTCACGTGGAGCGGGGGCGTGGCGGCCAAGCCGTCGACCCTGGAGCACTGGGTGGAGTCGGTTGGCCTGGATCTAGGAGGGCTGCACTGGCACATCCAGCGCTACTGGCTTCTGTGCCTTGACTCTGTGCAGCGCGCTCATGCCCAGTACCTCCAGGAGGGCCCGCTGATGCGCCATGCCGTGCGGCCGATCGCCATTGTGCCGGAGCCGTTCGAGATCTTGTCCTTCCACGCGATCGAGCTCCGCTTGTGCCCCCTCCTCCTCCACCTCGTCCCGAAAAACGTGAAGACCATGTGCTTATCGACGAAGCTCGCCAGCACGTGCGACATTCTCTTCACCGCGTGCGTGGACGCAGGGCCGGGGACAGGGAGCGACAAGCATGCAGTCTTGGAACGAGTGCAGAAAGGCAAGGTGGTGGGGGTCAAGGGGGTGCACAACGAGCTTGCAGAGTGGAAGTTCGCGCTGAACCGCTTGGTCATCCTCAGCAACAGCCTGCCTGACCCATCCATCCAAATGGCGGCCCTGGAGCAGGCCGCGAGCAAGCTCCTGGAGAGTAACGAGGAGCTCAAGCACCGCTTCTTCGCGTTCCTGGTGCAGAACAACATCACGGCCGGGACGGTCAACCAAGCTCAAGTAGATCTTCTCTGGAGGTACTTGAGTGCCAAGGCTCGGGGGTACTCGGGCGACGTCAAGGAGAAGGACCCTCCTAATCCTTCGACGAAGGCGGCTCGAGCAGCAGCCGCCGCGGCCGCCGCTGCCGCTGCAGCCGCCAGCAAGGGCAAGCCGACCAAGGGCGACCCGAAGGGCGGCAAGCCGGCCAGAGGCGACCCGAAGGGCAAGCTCGGGAAGGGCAAGGAAGCCGCGGGAGGTAAGGGCGTGGCCATCTGCCCGCACTTCAACAACCTCGCGACGGGTTGCAGCGCGGGATGGCCATGCCCGATGCGCCACTGCAAGTCGGATGGCACCCGACTGGAGCCGACCGATGGGCGCTGCTTCAATTGCGGCGCGGGCGGCCATGACACGGCAGCTCGCCGCCCGCCGCGGAAGCCCAAGGCTCCGGCGAAGCCCAAGAGGGGCCAGGCGGAGGACCAGAACGCAGCCTCGGCAGGATCTCCATCGACTTCGGCCGCTGGCGCGGACGAGGCGGGCAGGCCGGCAGCCACTGGCAAGTCGGCAGCGGTTGCAAGTTCGAGTCCCTTGACTACCAGCGACGTCAGCGGCATCGTGCGACAGGAGCTGAGGTCCCTCATGGAGCTTGGGCCCTCCTCGGCAGTCCCTGCCGGGCGCGTTGCTCGATCTCATCGTCCCCGGGGCCTCGCGTCGCCGACTTCTACGACGACGACGATCACGAGTTCAAAGATATCCTCGATGTCCCTCCACCCCCGCCCCCCTGGAGTCCGTCTTCGGCCGCGGCCGCTGCTCCTCCTGATCACGGTCAGCGTGCGTCTGTGCCGACAGCTGCGCCTGCTTCGACAGCAGCGCCCGCAAGCGCGCTGGCTGCTTCGGCTCCGCCTTCGCGCGGGCAGCCGCCGATCGTGAAGGCGCCCAAGGTCTCCGACGGCCCCAAGGCGAGGAGGCTTCTGGTCAAGGACGGCAAGCGCTGGATCCTCGCGGACACTGGCGCCACCCGCGAGCTTCGTGGCATCGAGTCCTTCAGCGACCCGCTGGGCAGCTACATCGACGAGATGAGCCTAGACCTTTCATGGAAATCCTCGGCATGCATCCTGACCTGCCCCGCGGGCGAGGTCACCACCCTGCTCCGCGAGAAGGGCGCGATCTACATTGAGGAGGGCGGGCAATGCAGAGTTCCCGCGCGATCGGAGGCACCAGGCGAAGCGCGCCACCATAGATGAGCGCATGGGCACTCTCGCTGCTGGACTCCGTCGTCGTGAGCTGCTTCAGGAGAACGTGGACGGCGGGCACATCAGCGTTCGACCCGACTGCCCAGGCCCAGGCTGTCGTGGAGCGCGCGGTCGCCTTCGAGCCCATCACCGTTTCGACGACTCCACGAGGCCCGGGGGCCATCGAACTCGCGGAGCAAACCGGGGCCCTGCTCAACGCGTCGCATAGCTTCAAAGACTCGTTCGGCCCGGAGAGCCCAAGGGTTCCCGCGAGACCTATTGTCTTCACCTCGCACAAGCCTCCAATCCTGAGGCGCATCTTGTGTCTCTCCCCGCATTCGCCCACACATCGCCGCGAACATGTGCACATTCTGCTCTCGATGCGCCGCCGAGGACTGCAATCATCTCGAAAGTCGGATGCGCAGCTCCAGCCTTGACGGGATCAAACTCAACAGTGTCCATATGATTTGGGCGGGCGAGCTCGGCGTTCTACGCGCCCATCTGACTGCGCCATCCTGAGCGACGATTACCCTCCGAGGAGCTTCTTCCCCCACCCCGGCACGGCAACGCCAATAAGCTTGCAACCGCTCGTAGTTAGAATCGGCGCTTCCAGGCCACTGGGCCCGCTAGCGTGAAAACAACATTAAAAGACTAGCCTCTTCTGCGCAGCTGACATATTTTGGTGCCAACAAGAACCGCCCCATCACGCAGCAAGCCTTGCGCGTGCTCCGTAGACAAGCAGTCCGCCAGCGTGCACTTTGTCCACGGAATGAACTTCGGCGTGGATGCTGAACTCCAAGATGCGCCGCTGCAGGCCCGAAAGTGCCCGGATCGCGCGGGCCATGGTCGACGGGGCCCGCGCGTGCTCAATCGCCCCGGCGCCGACAAACCTCGGCGCGACCTGCTGCTGGACGTGCTTCTGCGCGCCGCCGATGGCGCGCAGCTGCGCGCAAAACTGCCTGCTGGCCTCCGCAGTTCGCGCTGCAAATACTGCGCTGGTCGATCCAATCACTTTGCGCGCCGGGGTCGCCCATGGAAGCTATAGTGGACAAAAGCACCGATCCAGGATCAGCAGGGCAAGTGCTCGCCATGCACTGTCCGCCAGGGCTGCTGCGTCTGGCCCCCGCCCAGTTGTTTTAACACACGAAGCGCCCCATTGCACGTGCTGGGCGCGCGCCAGCGCGGAGCGTTCCAACGCCAGCTGCAACGGAACTCGCGCGGTTGTCAATGCCCCCCATCCAAGCGCCATCGCCGTCGCAAAGCCCGGTATTAATCCCGCCCGCGCCCCCCCCCCCCCCCCTTGCCCCCTTAGCGAAATAATGCATCCAGACGCATTCGCTTGATCAATGAAGAATAGCGCGCGGAACTCCAAGCTGCTGCGACAGTTCCTGGCGGGTGAGCATTTGATCCCCGATTGCTGCCCCCCGTCGTCGATGAGCAATGCCACCGCGCATGCAGTTATCAAACGTTCTTTCCGAGAAGAAAAGAGCATCTCTTTGATCGATTCGTCGCGCGGCTGCTTGGCTGAACGGACAAAGTGCACGCATAAGCCGAACTGGTTTGATCCTGTTTGCGCCAATCCTCGCGGCATGCAAACTACCTGGGAGAGGCGACAATGCACAGGGACTTTGACGCGCCTGGAAGATTCCACAACGCTCCCCGCTGCATGTTCGCACGTCGCGCCCCATGGAGGTCTCAGCCAACCTCGTCTTCGAACTGAGGGTTCCACCACAGGTGCTGTCGATATTGATCATAATGCTGCTCATAAGGAAGTGCATCGATGTCAGGAACCTGCTGGGCACATTGCCCTCCTTGGTCTCTAGTTTGAGATGAGCGCTCTCCCCGCACTTCAACCGGTCGATTCGCCAGCGCAGAACCGCCTTCCTGGCCCCACTGCCGCGGTAGAAAGACGTCTCGCAAGTCGGTGACGCAAGGCAGGCTCATTCTTCTGCCATGCCTGCTGATTGGCCCCCCAGAGGACTCCATCCGATGTGCTCCGTGAAATCCCTGGCGAGTCTCCACAGTCTCTGCTGCAGGTGTTTGAGATCTTCCACTTCTTGAAGCTGAAATTCAGCCACTTGGTGTGTTTTCCGTGCTCGAACTTTGACGAGTGCAGGCTGCTCCCCACGTTATTGTCAAAATTGTTGGTCAGTGTCATCATGGTTGCTGTATGATCCAGGTGCCAGTTTTTCAACATCGTGCGCCGAGCTTTGCCACGCAACGTCTAGACTCGCTCGAGCTTCGTGCAACTTCCAACTCTGGAAACTATGGGAAGTCTGTGCCTCGACCTCTTGGAGAAGCCGGCTGCGCCACAAACCATCAACCGCTCCTTCGATCAAATATCTAAGCCCCGCTGCGCCCTCCTGGTACCTCGCGTAAGTGGATCATCAACAATGCACTGAGCCATCCGCTGGAGCGGATCGTGATCCCTGATTCGTCGTGCTGGTGCGATCTGCAGACTCCGCCCAGCTCGAAGGATAATATGCCTACTCGTCGTTTGGCCATGGAATGTGTTATCTCTGCCCACGCACGTGTTCGCAAGCACAAATTGTCCTTCCTCATGATACCCCTCACCCATGTCACACACGGATGTTCGCGCTGCGGCCTCAGATGCCCCACAGGGTTGTGCATATCAAGTGACGTGTTGGGTGCGAGCGTTCCAGCATAATCAGCCAAGGTCTTTCAAACACAATCGAAAGCCCGCTAGGTTGGCAAGGGCAGCCTGAATACATTCATTAAATCATATGCTCACTTGTCTTCTTGTATGTGATCCTTTCCCTCGCTACACGCGGCCGAACACGAGCGGTTGAGCTTCCCAGGCGGACTTGGAGTCCTGGGGGCGGCAAATAGATTTGACTGGGGCGTGGAAGCCGAAGCCGTCGTTTTTTGTAATCTGACCAGAACTCAAGTAAGAGACGACGCCAAAAATCCTCGGCCGCATCCCCAGTTCAACACATGCGCATGCTCGTCCATAGCGGTGGTGCCCTGTCCATCAGTACGCCCGCGTCGCAATTTCGTGCCAGCCACGAGCGCAATATCTCTGTTAGCAAACATCCCATTCACTTCGACCGCTCTGGCACCTGTGCCGGTGGGTGCCCTCGTGGCGACCCAGGAAAACACGCGGGTTGTCAGCCCGATCGTCACCACAGCTCGACGGGTCTGTGAGGGGCCTCTTGCCCTGTGGTTAGCCAGCCACAGTAGGCGCGGGCCCGCCGTACCACCCCTGAGAGGCCCGATGGAGTTACTCGAAGGGGTCCCCCGACCTGGGAGGCGCGAGACCGTAAGTCCTTGGGCACCAGGGTCTCTGCTGCTTGAGGCCAGCGGCCGAGTGGGGGTGGTGCCGGTGGCCATGTCTCATGGTGGCATCTCGAAACACCTCGCAACGGCGGCGTAGATGTGAGGCCTGGGGCGGGTCTGTGCCGCCGTTCATGTTGCGAGGTCGGACTGCATGTGAATTCATGCCGGCACCTTGGGCACCTCCCTTCGGGTTGTGTCGCCCAGGTGTTCTGTCCGGGCACAGAAACTTCGACCGTTCTGCCACTCTGTACCATCGACGTCACATTACGAACTACAGCAGGGAGAGAAGGAGAGAGAGAGAGAGACAGAGAGAAAAACAAAACAAAACAAAAAAACATGCAGGCGCGTGGCGCCACGGGCGGGAAAAGGTGTTTTTTGTTTATGGGAGGTCGGTAAGGAAACGCTGGGCAGAAGAGAAGGCACGCCCCTGAAGCCGCACAGGGAGAGCGCGGGACCTGGGCCTAGGCGGCTGGAGGAGGAGGCGGAGGAGGAGGAGGAGGAGGAGGACCGTGGATCGGGAACACACATTGAAGGGGCCCTGGGACACACTAATAAATACACACAAATAACAGGATTCCCATATTTCTCAAATATTTTCTGGGTTTTTTCTTCCCCTCCAATCCCGATATTTTCCCATATTTTCCTGGGAGTGGACGATTCATTGTGTCTGTGTGTTTTTTCCCCTCCTGACACAAGGCCTCCGCGCCGCGCCCCCCCCCTGCCCCCCCGATCCGCGGCCGCGCTGGGCCGACGCGGCCGAGGCCCCCGAGGGCGGGGCGGCCGCGCCGTGCAACCAGAGGGATTAGCATCGTCATTGTTATTGGTGGCGTTATTATTGTAAGTAGCACGAGCAACCCTATTCATTATTACTCGCAATCAAAATATTATTCGCAGTATTGTTTTCAGTAAATTTGTTTCTACGTTGCATCATTCTTCGTAATATTACTAATATGTTTCTGATTGCCCTCCAAAGGGGCGCTCCTCGTGGAGAGCCAGGTTTTGCGCGTTCTGTCAGAAGGGGGCCAACCGAGCCCCCAAGAGACCCCCAAAAGGCCCGCCCCTCGGAGGCCCCCAAGAGGCCCCCAAAGGGCCCCTCGGAGGCCCCCGAGAGGCTTGCAAGGAGCCCCCAGGAGGTCTCAAGGGGGCCCCGAAAGGCCTCATCTTCCGCCTCTTCCTCCTCCTGCTCTTTCTCACCAGAAGTTCGAATCAACTACGCTGTGCCTCCACCGACACTATTAAGCTGCCGCAGGTTCCTGCTTGGTCTCAAGCGGCACTGCTGTTCCCAAGCCACCGGCCACCCAAAAGGGGGGGTTTTGGCGCACTGCGCGCCAGCAGCTGGCTCCGGGAGGTGGCCGGCGAAACGCGGCAGGCAGAGGCAGCGAGCGCCCTCCGGCTCGCGCGGAGCCTCTGCGCGCCCGCGAGGCGGCGGCATGGGCGGAGGGCCAGTCGGGTGCTGCGAGAAGCGGTCGTGGCCCAAGGCGCCCCAAGCTGGACCACTCTGGAGCCCCCGGGGCCCTCCCCAGAGTTCCGGCGGTACGTGCTTTGAGATCGGCGGTGTTCCTCGATCTCGGCCTCTGGCGCTCGTTATCGGGCCCAGGGTTGTCACAAACGGATCCAGGACGGAGAGCAAATCCCCAGGGGAAGCGGTCAGGACTTATGGGCCCGCAGATCAACTCAGATCGTGGGATGTCATGGAAAGTGCCCCCAGCTTTTCGCGCCACTTTGGAGCCTCACGGGGCCCTCTGGGCCTCGTGAGGTCTGCTCTGGAGGGCTTCTGGGCCTGCGCGTCGAAATCCTAGGGACCCCTCGGGACCACGGACGCCCCTGGGATCCGGCGCTGCGGAAAATCACGACCAGAGCCCTAGGCCCCATCTTTATGCTTCATGGTCCCAACAGGATCGGTCTGTGATGGCCCAGGGGCCCAGAAAAAAGGCAAAGCCGCCCGTTGCGGAAAACATGCGACGCAAGGATCTCAAGGAGGTCTGGCAGCACCCGAGCCAGGGGCGTGGCGGGCTGGCAGGACCACCAGGACAGCAAGCCGCGGCGGCGGACAGCCCGAGCGGATTGCCGACGAGGCGGTCGTGGCCGCGCGATCATGCCCACGCCGACCGTCTGCTGCGGAGCCTGCCACGAGCTCCTGGCCGCCGTCGCCGCCTCCTTGGCCAAGGTCTGGCAGGCCCACGTCGTCACGAGAGGGGCCGTCCGCGGCGGCTCTGCTGGGCCCCGCGCCCCCCTCCCCCCTCAGCCAGGGGAGCGGCCGGGGAAGCTCGCTGCAGGACCGGCAGGCGCCAGGGGGCCGGCGGCGGTGACTGCCTCGCCATCCTGGGCGAGCTCGCCGTCGCAGGCGGGCGCGGCTGCACCCCCGCCCGAACACGACGGGGGGCGCGGAGCTGCAGGCGCGGCGGCTGCAGGGAGGACCACCGGTGGGGGGTGGGCCCTGCCTGTACAGGCTGCGGCTTGCAGGTTCTGTTGCGGAGAGACCGCGGCCGCCGTCGTGGCCGTTGCGCCGACGGCTTCTGCTTTTGCGTCTTCGCATCGCGCTTCTTGGTAGTCGTCTTACTATTATGAATATTCTTATTATTGTTATAATTGTCATGCTTTTTCATCGTCTCCGCCAACTCTGCGTGTCGACGCGGGTTGCAAAACGAGCCAGCTTCTGGGGTTCCTGCACTACGAGGACCACGCTTCATATTGAACATGCAAATCCATGGCGAAGTGCTTCTCGTTCCAGCTCCTGCGATTCGCAAGCCTGAGTTCCAAGTACCAAGCCCTCTCCTCCTCCTCATTCTCCTCCTCCTGCTTCTCCTTCTCCTGCTTCTCGTCGTCGTCCTCTTCCTCCTACTACTATGAACCGTGGTGTTGAAGTCCCAGGCATGGCGTTCTGGCACGATTCACGATCGTCAAGACGCAACAGTCAAGTTGATCCGTGGCGTTGGAATACCGAGAACAATGTTTTGGCATGCTTCTGGGTCTCCAAACGGTTGTCTTTCAACGAGGCAGGTCCCTCTTTGGTGTAGGGGCCTATGAAGAGAGAGAGCTTGGGGGGAGGGATTATTCCAACATCGTTGCTGATTCTTGGGTTTACACTGGTCCTCCTCCTCCTCCTCCTCCTTCTCCTCCTCTTCCTGCTCTTCTCATTATCCCTTTCCTTCTCCTCCTTCTCCTCCTCCTCCTCCTTGTCCTCGTCCCTCTCATCCTCCTGCTCTTTTCTCTGCTCAACCATTCCTGTACTTCTCATCCCCATCGCCTCTCCCTCCTCCTCCTCCTCCTCCTCCTCCTCCTCCTCCTCCTCCTCCTCCGTCTGCTCCGTCTGCTCTGCCTCCTCCTCATCGGCCTCCTCCTAGGCCTCCTCCATCCAGCCAGAAGCAGCCGGAGCGTCGACTCCTGGTAGAGGCCGTGCACCGTGGAAAAGACCACCTGGAGGAGCCAATGGCGAGGTGCAGTGACCAGACGAGCGAGAAGGGCAGTGCGAGGCGCTGCGGGGGAGGAGAGGGATGATGCGAAGGGAGGGAGGGGGAGATGCGGGAGAGCGAAGTGGTGAGTGGGTGGATCCAATGGGCGGGTAAGAGAGATGCGAGGGCAGGAAGGAGGCAAATGGGAACTCCTGCAGCTGTCTTGATGCGGCATCTGGCTTCCTCGTCCTCCCGTTTCTTCCTCCTCCTGCTGCTCCTTCCCTCTTTCCCCTTCCCCTCCTCCTTCTCCTCCTCCTCGTCCTCCTTCCCTTTGCACTGCTCCTCATCCTCGTCTTCCTCCTCCTCCTCCTCCTCCTCTTCCTCCTCCTCCTCCTCCTCCTCCTCTCCCTCCACTCCTCCTCTTCCTCCCTCCTCCTCTCTACCTCCTTCCTCGCTCCTTCTCCTCCTCCTCCTCCTCCTCCTCTCCGCGCTCCTCACTAGCCGCAGCACACGGCAGCAGCAGCATCAGCATCATCACAATCACATCACCATCATCACCTAATCATCGCATCATCAGCATCATCAACAATCATCATCCATCACATCATCATCATCATCATCATCATCATCACCATCACCATCATCATCATCATCATCATCATCATCATCATCATCATCATCATCATCATCATCATCATCATCATCATCATCATCCTTGCCATCATCACCAAAACCCCATCATCATCGTCATCAGCATCATCAGTATAATCATCATCATCGTCATCATTATCATCGTCGTCATCACTATCATCATCAGCAGTAGCAGCATAATCAGCATCATTCTCGGCATCATCATCCTTATCGTCATCACCGTCATCAACATTACCCGCATCATCAACATCATCAACCTCATCGTCTTCATCAGCAGCATCAGCATCATTAGCATCATCAATACTAGCATCATCATCATCAACAGCATCAGCATCATCAACTCATCAACCTCATCGTCATCATCAGCAGCATCAGCATCAGCATCAGCATCATCAACATCATCAGCGGCATCATCATCATCATCATCCTCATCCTCATCCTCCTCTTCATCAATATGATCATCCTCGGCATCATCATCGTCATGATCAACAACATCATCATCATCATCATCAGCAGCGATCATCAGCATTATCATCCTCATCATCGGCGTCGTCATCTTCGCCATCATCCTCATCCTCCACATCTGCATCATTATCATCATCATCATCATCATCTTCATTATCATCTTCATCATCATTACCATAATCTGCATCATCATCCTCACAATCGTCGTCGTCAGCATCATCATAATCATCGTCATCATCATCAGCAGCATGATCATCGTCATCAGCATCGTCTTCATCATCATCATCATCATCACCATCATCATCATCATCATCGTCGTCGTCGTCGTCGTCATCCTCATCAGCATCCCAATCATCATCATCATCAATAGTATCATGATCATCAAAATCATCCGCACCATCAACATCATCAACCTCATCGTCATCATCATCATCAGCATCCGCATCATCAATAACAGCATCAACATCATCTATCATCAGAGGTATCACCATCATCATTATCATAATCATCATCATCATCATCATCATCATCATCATCATCATCTGCAGCATCATCATCACCATCAGCAGCATCATCATCATCATCATCGTGGTCGTCGTCGTCGCTATCATCACCACCAACCTCATTGCATCGTCTGCATCATCCTCCTCCTCCTCCCTCTCCCCCTCCTCCTCCTCTTCCTCCTCCTCCTCCTCCTCCTCTTCCTCCTCCTTGCCCCCTTCCCTCATCCTACCCTTCCTCGTCGTCTGACTTCTCCTCCTCCTCCTCCTACTCCTCCTCCTCCTCCTCCTCATCATCATCATCATCATCATCATCATCATAAACCTCCTACCCGCCCCCCCCATCATTCTCCCCCTCATCCCACTTGGAGGGACAGAAAGGTACTGCTACTGCTACTCCTCGGACCTCGCCTGGGGTACGTTTGCACCAGGATTCTGCAGCGCAGCCGTGGCGACGGGGGCATTCCACGAGAGGGTAGCGGTATCGGTATGGGTATCTTGTCCTCCTCTGAATCACCCCTCTCCAACTCGCCCCATTCTGCCCCCTTGCTTGTCGAGCGCACGGGCAACTGGCTGCAGTATCCCGCAGCAGCAGCGGCGCCATCCTGCAGCAGGCGCCCGCTGCTTCTCTACAGCGGGGCGGCACCGGCGCAGAACCACAAACCGTCACCGTGTGCTTTCCGCGTCGCCAGGCGGGAGCCCTCCATCCCCCAGTCTAATAGCTCTTCCCAATCCCTTTTCCTTCTCCTCCTCCCCCCATCGTTGCCCCTTCCCTCCTCCTCCTGCCCCTGTTCGCCCCCGCTCCACTCCTCCTGCTGCCCCGCGCAATCAAGAATCTCTGCCGTTATCCTCCTCCTCCTCCTCCTCCCCCTCCTCCTCCCCTCCTCCTCCTCATCTTCCTTCTCCTCCTCCTTCTCCCCTACTCCGCCGACTCATCCTCATCCTGTCCCACTCGCCCGTGGTGCGAAACGCACTGCTGCTGTACTTCGCTGGCCCGCCCAGGCCGAAGTTGGTGCACCCGCGCCTGATACATGGTGACCGTCCCGTCGTTGCAACCGACGACGACATTGTTCTGCCTGGGGGCGCCGGGTACCGATCAACGTGACTGCGCTTAAAGAGATCACTGGGCCGAGACAAGTCGGGAAGCGCTGTGACCCGGCGAACCTTGAGGGTGGCATCTCGAATCCGCCGACCCTGTCGGCGTGTGTGCAGGGCTTTTCCGTTTGAGTCGTCGTCGTGGTCGTGGTCGTGGTCGTCGTCGTCGTCGTCGCCGTCGTCGTCGTCGTCGTCGCCGTCGTCTTCGTCGTCGTCGTAGTCGTCGTCGTTGTCGCCGTCACCACTCCCCCCTGTCCCTGTCCGTGGGCCCTCCTTGTCAAAGGTCCCAGTCAAACAGAAATCGAGCAACGTCGTAATCGAGTCGAAGGGGAGCTCCTTCTCTTTGATCCCTTCCCCACTGGGGGGGGGAGCGGGTCGCGGGGTCGGCTGGCGGGGAGCCCGGGAGAGGTAGAGGGGGTAGGGGGGGTGTCCCGGGGTAAAGGGCAAATCTAAAACTATTTGGGGACCGCTTTCGTGGGGGATTTTGATCGGGGGAGTGAGTTTCATTGTTGGGTTCGTGATATTACTGCCGTTTGTTTGTTTGTTTTCTCAATTTTCTCTTTTTTAATGCTCCTCCCTTTCTCTTTGTATTTCTCTCTGTGTTTCTCTCTCTCTCTCTCTCTCTCTCTTTCTCGAGAGCCCACGCAGCGCCAGAGGCGGGCAGGCGAAGTTATAAAAAATGCAGAACATGCAAAACAACAACAACAACAACAACAACAACAACAACAACAACAACAACAACTAACGAATCCGTAAGGGCATCCCATGACATCCATGCGAAACAACTGCAAAACCAACAATAAAAACAATGTGTTGGACAGCTGGTCCCCACGAGACCTGTGAAAACTTACTGTGTCTTGACGTCGAAGCGCCAAAATCTCATCTTCTTCAAAAACAAATTCTCTCCAAACTCAAACCCACTCTCAACAAAAAGAAAAGCACTCTCAAAAAACAAACAAAGTAAACAAACAAACACAAGCACAACTCTCTCAAAAATAAACAACAGTCAAAGAAAAAAAACTCAAAAAAAAGAGAACAATCTCACAAAAACAGAATTCTCTCAACAAAAACGCACAAAAAACATCCTCAAAACAACACAAAAAGAAGGAACTCTCACAAAACAATCATCACCTTTCTCTCAAAAAAAACAAACACAACAAACCAACAGAGATCTCAAAAAACACAGAAAATCAAAAACAACTAGATAGGTTTGGTGGGCCATCTGTGTCCAATCAAAAAAAAAAAAAGCATCGGCTTTCCCTATGTTGTACTATGTGTCCGCGTGGGTATTGTAGGAAGTCCTTCGTTTTTTTGCATGTTTGTGATATTTCGAATTCTCGCTTATTCGCGCCCTGGCGCTGCGCCGGCTCTCGCGCCGCCAGACGCAGGCAGGCGGAAATAGAAAAAATGTAGAATACACACACAACAAACAACAATTAAGGACATCTCAAGAAATCGTTGCCAAAAAATTGCAAACGCTAGACACACCAATGTTTTGGACAGCTGGTACCCCCGAATCTTCTGAAAACACAAATGTATCGTGACGCCGAAGCGCCAACACCATTTGTTTTCCCAGTTTGGGTGGCTATCTGGTGTCCCAAACATGTACTCCTCGTAGGCTTTGCATCTTTTTCGCCTGCATTTCTTTAGATGCCCTCTGCTTTCGTGTTTTAGCATGTTGGGTATGTTTTATATATTTTCGCCCGTTCGCGCCATGGCGTGCTGTGCTGGCCCCCTCGCCGTCAGAAACAGGCAGGCGAAAATGCGCAAAAATGAGGGAATGGCAAAACACAAACACACACACACACACACTCACACACGCACACACTCACACAATCACACACTCACGCACTCATACACTCACCCACTCGCACATTCACACACTCACACACTCACACACTCACACATTCACACACTTACACACTCATACGCACACACACTCACACACTCACACACTCACACACTCACACACACACGCACACACACACGCACCAACACGCACACACACACATACACACACACGTACACGCACGCACGCACGCACGCACGCACGCACGCACGCACGCACGCACACACACACACACACACACCACAACACACACACACGCACGCACGCACGCACGCACGCACGCACAACGCACTACCACACCACCCGCACACGCACAACGCACAACGCGCACGCGCACGCGCCACGCCGCATACGCGCCCGCGCACGGCGCACGCGCACGCGCACACGCACAACGCACACGCACACGCACAACGCACAGCACAACGCACACGCACACGCACACGCACAACGCACCGACCACATCACACACACACACACACACATCCACACACCCACCTTACACACACACACAACACACCACACACACACACGCACACCCGCACCCACACCCACACCCACACCACACCCACACCCGCACCCGCACCCTACGACCCACACCCACACACCCACACAACTACACACCCACACACCCACACCACCCAACCCGCACACCCACCCACCCACCCACCCACACACCCAAACCACACCCACACCTACCAACCACACCCACACCCACACCTAAACCCACACCCCACCCACACCCACACCCACACCCACACCCACACCCGCACCCACACCCGCACCCGCACCCGCACCCACACCCGCACACGCACCCGCACCCGCACCCGCACCCGCGCACCCGCGCACCCGCGCACCCGCGCACCCGCGCACCCGCGCACCCGCGCACCCGCGCACCCGCGCACCCGCGCCCCAGCGCACCCGCGCACCCGCACCCCGTCGCACCCCGCACCCCCGCACCCCCAACGCACGCCCCCAACCCACCCTCAGCCACGCACCCGCACGCACCACGCAACCCGCACGCACCCCCACGCACGCCCAGCACCCCCACGCACCCTCACGCACGCCGCACGCACCCGCACGCACCTGCACGCACAACCGCACGCACCCCGCCGCACCCGCACGCACTACCGCACGCACCCGCACGCACCCGCACGCACCCGCCAGAGCACCCCCACGCACCCCCACGCACCCCAACGCACACCGCCCACACCGCACGCACCCGCACTCACCCTCACTAACACCCCACGTACCCCCACGCAGCCCCACGCACCCCCCACGCACCCCCCCACGCACCCCACGCACCCCCCATGGCCCTGGCCGCACCCCCGCACTGCCTGCACGCCCACGCACCCCCACGCACCCCCACCCCCCCACACACCAACACACACCCATACACACCCACACCCACGCACACCCACACCGACACACACACACACACACACACAGACACGCACAACAAATTACCCTGTGACGTACCCAACCCATTTGTATCATGGGAAGCGAAGAGTTGGCCGAAACTTGCACGGACAATCAAATTGCAGGATCCGTTGTTTGATATGTAAGCTACTTGGGACAAGCTCAGCAGCCCTCGAAAGTAGCGACAGTTTCACAGATCGCACCCCCCAGCAGCCCTCGAAACGCAGCGACGAGCGAGGTAAGAAAGTGGCGACAGTTTCACAGATCGCAGCCCCCCAGGGATGGCGAGGTCCCATTTGAATCCGCCGCGGGTGCACACTGTGCTGGGCCCCCCAGCAGACCTCGAAAGTGGCGACAGTTTTACAGATCGCAGCCCCCCAGGGATGGCGAGGTCCCATTCGAATCCGCCGCGGGTGCACACTGTGCTGGGCCCCCCAGCAGGCCTCGAAAGTGGCGACGGTTTCACAGATCGCAGCCCCCCAGGTATGGCGAGGTCCCATTTGAATCCGCCGCGGGTGCACACTGTGCTGGGCCCCCCAGCAGGCCTCGAAAGTGGCGACGGTTTCACAGATCGCAGCCCCCCAGGTATGGCGAGGTCCCTTTTGAATCCGCCGCGGTGCACACTGTGCTGGGGCCCCCCAGGAAGGCCCCTCGGAAAAGTGTCGGTGATCCATTCTCCGCAGCCCCCCCAGGATGGCGAGGTCCCATTTGAATCCCCGCGGGTGCACACCTGTGCTGGTGCCCCCCAGCGGAGGCCTCTAAGTGGCGACAGTTTTCCAGATCGCAGCCACCCCAGGGATAGGGCGAGGTCCCATTTTGAATCCGCCGCGGGTGCACACTGTGCTGGGCCCCCCAGCAGGCCTCGAAAGTGGCGACAGTTTCACAGATCGCAGCCCCCCAGGGATGGCGAGGTCCCATTTGAATCCGCCGCGGGTGCACACTGTGCTGGGCCCCCCAGCAGGCCTCGAAAGTGGCGACAGTTTCACAGATCGCAGCCCCCCAGGGATGGCGAGGTCCTATTTGAATCCGCCGTGGGTGCACACTGTGTTGGGCCCCCAGCAGGCCTCCAAAGTGGCGACAGTTTTACAAATCGCAACCCCCCAGGGATGGCGAGGTCACATTTGAATCCGCCGCGGTTGCGCACTGTGCTGGGCCCCCAGCAGGCTTCGAGAGTGGCGACAGTTTCACAGATCGCAGCCCCCCAGGGATGGCGAGGTCCCATTTGAATCCGCCGCGGGTGCACACTGTGCTGGGCCCCCCAGCAGGCCTCGAAAGTGGCGACAGTTTCACAGATCGGTGCCCCCCAGCTGGCACGCAGCGACGAGCGAGGCAAAAGGCAAGGGGGAAGAGAGGGACGGGAGGGGGTGGGAAGGAGACGCGCGAGCAGTGCTCTATTCAAAACGAGAACCCAACGCAGGAGGGTTGGGAAAAAGTAAGAACATCCCACGAAATCCTTGCGACAGAACTGCAACATCTAAGGAAAAGCACGCAGCTGTTGCCCGCGAAACCTTATAACAAAACACTGCCTCGTGACGCTGAGGCGCCAACACCATGTGTTTTCCACGGTTAGGTGGCTATCTGGTGTCCGAAACAGCGGTGTTCACTTGGTTTTGCAATTTTTTCGCATGGCTGCCTTACGATGTCCTTAGCCTTTTTGTTTTTCTGCTCTCTTTCTGTTCAGTGTTTTCATGCATGTTCGCTGATTCGCGCCCGGCGCTGCACCGGCCCTCGCGCCGCCAGAAACAGGCTGGCGAAAATCTCGAAACAACGGAAAAATGCTCCACCCACAAAAAGTCAAAAAGGAAGGAACAAGCTGAGGACATCCGAAGAAATCCACACCAAAAGCTTCAAAACCTAAGGGGGTCCAATGCGTTGGGCAACAGGCACCCGCGAAACTTGCGAAAAAAACATTTTTCGTGGTGCCGGAGCGCCACATGATATCACCGGTTTGGTGGCTATCTGGTGACCAAAACATTTGTTCCCATTGGGCTGTATTTTTTTTCCGCGTGGATTTCTTAGGCTGGCCTCAACTTTTCGTCGTTTGTACGTTTATGCATGAACCGTTTGCTTCCATGCCGTCTGAAAAGGTGTCATAAATTTCAACGGGTCAGACGCGCGCACACTGTGTTCGCGCGCACCTCGACAGCATCCTCGGTCGCCAGGCAGTTGGCACTATGGAGCGCCAGTCCACTGATTTTCACGCCGAGGACAGCTGCGTGGACGACCAAGGTGACGATGACTTTGCCGACAGATCTTCATGTTCGTCTCTTGTCCAGGCCCTTGGGTTGCTACGCGTCGATGTCCTCGACGTTGCATTCGATGGCGAGGTGATTGGCGGCGACGACCGCGAGAGTGGCGACGACGACGACAGCCTCGCCGGCGCGCCCTCGGCCAAGTGGTCTGAGAGGTTGAGGTCAGCCGCCCAGGTAGCAGCGGATCACATGCATCGAGCACACCAAATTGGAAAAAACAAACAAAAACATACTTAGTTGGAGTTCGGCGCGGCTGGCCACTGGACATGCCCCGCGTACGTCGCGCGGGAGTTCAATAGGAAGGACAGCCTGAGAACGCATCTTCAAAACTATCATGTTCGCAGTGAGAGGCAAACCATAGCTGCGAAGCTGTAGCGCGAAGTGGCGGGCCAGGGCGATGAAATATTGGCGAAACAAATTTATCCACGGTCTGGATGGGAGCAATCGAATGAAGTTCTGCTGCTTCTGGCGCACAGGTGCGCTTAACTTATCCGCCGCCAATTGGGATGGAGCCCGTCGTGGGCAGGCGATCGCGCGCATTTTTCTCTACGGGGCATCGCATCGACAAGGGGCTCGCCGCATGGTTGGATCGAACGAACGCGCGATACATATTGAGAGCAGACGCTAACGCGTACCATAGGGCGCCCGACATATTCAACGCACGTCAGAATACCTCAACGCGGTCCTCGCTGCCATGATCCATCCTTTCACCAATCAAGAGGGCCACGGATTGACCGACTTCTCAGGGCCAGATCTGGCGAGAGAGCTCAAGTGATGCCGACGGGAAAACTTCAACCACGCAATGTTCGAGAAGATTTAAGCGCATGCCAACATTCGGAGAGCGATGCTGCGATGCCCGGGCGGCTGCGATGTCTTGGCGCTGGGGGCTGATAGGGGTTTGCTGATAGGGGTTTTACAAGTCCCTCGTGGGAGTACCATATCAAGTCCCGCTCGGCAAGAAGCAGCAGGCCGCGGCGGTCGGCGGCCCTCCGCCCCAGGAGAACTGCGGACGGTTCAGCGCAAAGACGCCGTCCTCAACATCGAAGGGGTGCCTTCCGAACGTGCGCCTGATATTGTGCGCGCCCTCCGGAGCGCAGCGTCAAGTAGCCGAGTGTATCTGGTAAAGATGGTGTGCTCTGATGCGCCGGCCGTGATGGACAGCTATTCCAAGCTGCGCGAGGCTTCCCAAACCTTAAATGCGCTGGCAAGGATTTGATGCACATCGCATTGAAAATGAAAAAAGCTCCCAATCGAAGACTAGCAGCGCTTTCGCGTTCTGCGAAGCGCTGCTTAGCCAAACTACGCATGGGTTGCTTCGGACACACGAGAGATCACAAAGCAGCCCAGGGAGAGCCCTCGTCTTCCAAGCTTCAGTCGAAAATGGCAGCCATGGCGGTTTGTAAGCGCCGCCGCCTGTATGACAGGATCCGGGAATACTCCTACATCAACGTGTCTTCTGCGACCATGGCACGGTTCGAAGAAGACGTCGCTGCCATTTCCTTGACCCACGCAGAAATGCTCACGAGGAGGACTAAGGACGGCAAGGCGAGCATAATACACAGTCTCCAAGGAAGCGACGAGCCGCGACGGTCTAGGTTACATTCGGATGCTCAGCAAATGCGTTGCGAATCATCCTTCCGACCATGTCATATATGGCACGAACCGCAACGATGCTTGTCATTCGCAGCTGAAGGTGTTCTATTCTAAAGCGATGTCCCATACTCGTCGGCACGCGATGTCCGTTGACAATATAGCGACGATGCACAGCTGCTCGCTGCACCACTTGGCGCAGGATTTGACGCAAAGCATCGACGAACATGAGGTCGTCAGCAACACCTTCTAGAGAAGGCGCAATTAAAACTTTCGCCTTGCACGCGCCACTCTGCCCAAGCCAATGAGAGCGTGAACCTTCCGGAGCTCCCGCCCAAATCGAAGCGCATTCGCATGCGGCCAGCCAGTTCCGCGGCGCAATTTGTTCAGGCTTAGAACTGGCACATCTTGTTCGCACTTGGCAAAACTCGCTTATGTTGCTTCACAGTCGTCTCGCTTCCGCCTTACACGAGGGAAAAGCGCACAACCATGTGGAACCCTGTAGGACACCATTCGGAGTGGAGCAGATCACAGCTACATAGGATCAATATTTGATTTGACTATGGTCCGAATGGGAAGGCAGCAAACTCTAAACAGGGTTTCAATCTGATTGCAATAGGACCCCACTGTAAATATGACAGAGACGTATCCAGAGGAGTCCACTTGCGTGAGAGTAGTCCCAACGAGGTGCCAACAAGAAGGGGGCACATCCCAGATGCAGAAGAACCGACTTGGGCTTCGGTACGGTTCCTAAACGAATTGGGCATGCCAGCTGGATTATCATAGGTTCCCACTTGGAATATAGCAGACGCCACCCCTAGAACATTTCAAAAGGTAGTATATATGCTTCACAAGGGAAAGGAAGATACCAAGAGGGAGAGAGAAAGAGAGCGAGAGAGAGAGAGAGATCTCCCAAACAGTCCCACATTTTCCCTCCACGGGATCCCAGGGGGGGAGGGGTAGGGAGGGGTCCTGGGGCTTGTGACCCCCCCACCCGTGGGGGAGCACTCCTCCCTGAGAGAAGCTTTTCCCTTTGATTCCTTGCCTCCGAGACGCCTCGGGCTCCCCCTTCAGGGTCGGTGGCACCGGCCGTAAGTCCTTCGCAATATATGAGGGACCCCCTCTGCCCCCCCCTGGCCCAGCCATGCGCACGATATCCGAATCCATATGAGGCTGCCCGAGGCCACCTCATGGCTATCTGAACTCTGAAACCATCCGAGGCCCTTCACAAATTTAAGAGCTCTTGTAGAATATAGAGGCCTCCCAAATGGGTCGGAGTTGATGGGGTCGGAAGATCGCGCCGCATCGTCGATGCATCACCCAGCCGTCGGCGACGTCGGCGTAGAGAAAACTGGGCTCCGCATCGAGCCGCATCGCCCATGCATCGGCGATGCGGCGCGATCCTCCGACCCCATCTGCTCCGACCCCATCTACCCAAACCCCTGACGTCATGATTTTGTTCATGACGTCGACCCCCACAAATCTCGACCCATTCCCCGGCGTTCTTTGACGGTCCCGAGGGCGGGTAAGGGCCCCCAGAGGCCAAACAGAGCCACAAACCTCCCGTCCTGCTTTTTCTTCAGCACTCGAGGGGATCAGGGCAAGAGCCCCGGACGCCCCCTCCTCCCGACCTCTTCCCGACGGCGCCGGCGCCGAATTGCGAGGAGCGCCTGGGCCGCACCGCCACCGACCAGATCCAGTCGTCGCGCTCGCCGAGGTCGCCCAGCATGACGCCCTCGCGGCTCCACAGCTGGACCTCTCCGCCGTGCCGGACTCCAGGCGCCCCGCCCCGCCCGCCGCCGCCGCCGCCGTCGTCGCCGTCGTCGTCGCCGCCGCCGCCGCCGCCGCCGTCGTCGTCGTCGTCGTCGTCGTCGTCGTCGCCGTCGTCGCCGCCGTCGTCGTCGTCGTCGTCGTCGTCGTCGCCGTCGACGTCGTCGTTGGCGTCGTCGTCGTCGTCGTCATCGCCGAGGTCGCGAGGTCGCTGTCCAGGTCGACGTCGAGGCTCTCGGGACGTCGATCGACCGACGGGTCGAGGATGAGGATCTCTGGGGCGCTCCTGGCCGTCCTGGGGAGCCCGCAGGACTTCGCGGGGCCTGCGCTTTGTTTTTGATCGAGACATCGGAGAAGCATACTCGGATTATCTACTCGCTCCGTCTCTGCCCCGATGAGCCACAGCGTCTCGAGGCGGAAGGGGCGGGGGCGCTTTCGAACGTCTTCGGCCCCAAACCCCTCTGCGTCGTGCTCTCATCACGACGGAAGGTGTTGTTGCTGCCCGGTTTCGAGTGGTGGGGCCCTCGCCCCTCGCCAGGCCCACAGACCGTCAAAAACCAACCGAGGATGAAAACCGGTCCCAGGGAATGGGTCCAGACCTCCAGGGGCCCCCGTGGTGGAAAAGCATGGCGTCGGGGGATCGGGGGCGGGAGGTGTCACCAGCGATTCTAGAAAGCCAGGTCCAAGAAATGTTTCGCCAGCGCGGGCCCCAATTCGACCCTTGCACCTTCCGTGAGGAATGAATGCGTTGCACGTAATGTCATGCGTCCTATGTGTGGTGCAATGGATGTGCTGCCAGCAGTGTGGTCGAGACAAGGCTACGCTGTACAAAATATGCGGCGTCGACAACGTGGCTGAAGCTATGTAGTGCGAGCTACGTGGTGCAAGATGTGTAGCGTAAGCTGGAGAGCGATGCGCGCTACTTAATGGAATCTACGTGGTGCAAGTCCGTTGCAATATATGTGATGCATTCTTCGCATGGGACACAAGCTACGCGTTGCAAGCTGAGTGTTGCAAGCGGTGTGGCGCGAGCTATGCGGTGCGCGGCGCGACCTGTGGTGGACCCATCACGCAGGGCGCCCACGAGACACCCGACGGGTGGCCACGGGTTAGGGGAACGAAGAATGACATAAACATAAAAACTCGGAGGTCCGCGCGGATTTCTCGGATCGGTGCTAGACCCCCCTCCCTGGCGCGCGGAGCGCGCCAGAGGTGGCGCCGGAGGCGCCGCCAGAGGGGTCCAGCGCGGATCCGAGAAATCCGCGCGGACCTCCGAGTTTGTATATTTATGTCATTCTTCGTTCCCCTAGGCGCGCACGAGGCGACATTCCCGCAGGTGGCCACGAGGCGGCCGCACGAGGCCTCTGGCGTGGCCCCGGGCGAAGCCCCCCGGCAGACCCAACCGGCGTGTCGGAGCCAAGCCAGCGCCCCAAGTGCAAGCACCGATTGGGGAACGTTGGCGTCCAGCCCGCGGGCCGCCCGCGGGCCGGCCCGGGCGCGGGCGTGCGCCGGCGGGCCTTGTGGTTGGTGCCTCCCATCACGAAGTAGTCCTGCCGGGCCCCGCCGCCCGCGGCCAGCCCGGGGGGCCCTCGAGCCCCCCGCCTCGGGGGCCCGATCGAGGAGGAGGAGGAGGAGGAGGAGGAGGAGGAGGAGGAGGAGCAGGAGCAGGAGGAGGAGGAGGATGAGGAGGAGGAGGAGGAGGAGGAGGAGGAGGAGGAGGAGGAGGAGGACTGTGGTGCAGTGCTGATGTCCCTCCGACGAGCCTCCGACGACGAGAGTCTCGTCGGTCAAGCGCGCCTCCCGCGCTGCGGCCTCCCAGGGGGCCCGCTCGGGGGCCCTCCAGGGCCAGCAGGTGCCCCCACGGGGGGAAGATAAGGTGGCAGCTCAGGGGTCGCGGAGCGACGGACGACGAGGGCGTCGGAGGTCTGGGCCCGAGGGCTCAAGCATGGGCGAGCCGAAGGGCCTGCCCCAACGTACAAGGTCATGGCTGCCCACAGGGACATCAGCACTGCACTGCAGCCCTCCGTCCTCCTCCTCCTCCTCCTCCTCTTCCTCCTCCTCCCCCTCGTCCTCGTCCTCCTCGTCCTCCTCCTGCTCCTCCTGCTCCTCCTCCTCCTCCTGCTCCTGCTCCTGCTCCTGCTCCTGCTCCTGCTCCTGCTCCTGCTCCTGCTCCTCCTCCTCCTCCTCCTCCTCCTCCTCCTCCTCCTCCTCCTCCTCCTCCTGTTGGTCCATTTGGGCCTTCGGCCTGGCGGCTCCAGCGACTGGCAACGCTTCGCGCTAGAGAGCTCGGGAGCGGGAACGCGGGCACGCAGCCGAAGTCTGGGGGACCGCGAGGACGATGAAGGATCGAAGTGCTCGGACGCCTCTGACCTCCCCTGGACCTCCACGGGGCCTGCGCTGCAGGCCTCCCCGGTGGCCTCTGGAGACCTCCAGGGGCCTCCGCCTCCCCAACCCTCTGGCTGCCGAGCCCGCAGGCAGCTCGCACTGGATGGCCCGCGACTTCTGCACCCTCGGAGGCGCTTCTGGCCTGCATGCAGTGGAACACTTCTCGGAACGAGAAGCACCGCTCCCGGCGAAGAGCTTGGTCCGTCTCCTTCCTCCCTCCCTCCCCCTCCTCCAGGCCCCAGGAAGCCTCTGAATTCTACATCTCCCTGAGACGGGCTGAAGGGAATTGAAAGGTCCTCGGTGGCCTGGAGGTTCAGGTGGGGAGAGGAGGGAGGGGGGCGGAAGGGATGAGCAATTTTTGGAAAAGCGGGTGCGGCCTGTTTTTTGTTGGCTTTTGAATTTCAGGGGGCTCCTCCTCCTGCCCTCCCCCCCACCCTACCTCCCTCACTCCGTCTCCTCCTCCCCTCTCCATCCTCCAGGCTTTGTTCCTGTATTCCCTCCGCGAAAACTGGTGGGATACTCACCCCCGATGATCTTCCAGCCCGTCCGCTCCGGAGGTGAGGGGGCGAGGAGAAGGAGGAGGGAGAGGGAAAAGGGGAGGACAGCAATAGGACGACCCTCAAGACCACACGGGAGAAATGAAAAAGTCGCGGGAGGAAGAATACCCCAGCCCCTCGCCCCCCCCCCCCCAAAAAAAAAACAAGCAAAACACAAAAAAAACAGAAAAGCAGCAACACGAAAAAACGAAATCCTCCCGAAAACCTCCGAGGACCCCTGAAAACCGTCAGGAACGCGAAGATCGGCGTAGGCCGGGGTCCCCGTTCGAGAAGAAGTCGATGCCGCAGGGGTCGTACTCCAGCTGGTGCTGTTTGCCGTACTCCTTCGCGCGGAGGGGAACTATCGTGAGAACTCTAAGCTCGAGCGATGCATGTGAGCTGGCATTTCATTATTCGCGATAAGGCCCATTCTCGTGGCCGCCCCCACGCAATGAAACTCACGATTCGCGCCGTGGCAATGCATGCCCCCTCCGTGCCCCCCCCCCCGCCCCTTGGCAACGTCGGTTAAAGTCACTCGCGACTTGGGCCCTAGCGCCAGCCCGCTCGGCGAGCATACATCGCTCGCAGCCCTGAATCAAATGCAAGGGGACTGCGCCGCCCATGGGTTGCGCCATAGGCTGCGCCACTCATGGGTGGCGCAGAAGACAGCATCAGCAGCAGAAGAAGTAACAACATCAACATAAACGTTCGAAAGTCCGCCCAGATTCATTGGATCGGCGCTGGAACCCTCCTCCCTGGCGCGCAAAACGCGAAAGTGGCGGCGCGGGAGACACCGCCAAGGGGGTCACAACGCCGACCCGAGAAATCTGCGAGGACATCCAAACATTGATTCCTGAATGGTTCGTCTTCTTATTAAAATAACTAATAGTTGTCGGCTTGTCTCGGCAGCGAGGCTGCGCCGCTCCCTGCCGTGCAGCCGTGACCGCTACGGGGGGGGGAGGCTGGCGCGTCGTTGCGGCCGTGCTGGCGCGCGCAGGCTCGCGCGCAGAGCAGCCAGGTAGTCTGGCGCGACCGACGCGGCCGCGGTGGCGCAGACCGCTGGGGGGCTTTTTGGCGCGTGTCGGAGGCCGCGCAGACGCGCGGGCACGTCAGCTCGTGTTGGTGACTCGGGTGGGCACGGTATCATGGCGACGCCGAAAACGGCATACGCGATGATGATAATAGCGATGCTGGTGACGACGGTGACAGTGACGACGACAAAACCAATGACGGCGCCGATGGTGATCACGCCGATGACCGTGATGGTGTCCACGTGTCGGTGATGAATGTTTTGGCAGGATGTCGACATGCGCGCGCGGCCGACAGGCGGGAGTGGCCCGCATGGTCGCATCTGAAAGGGATCGCGCCCCGTTTCTGGAAGCGCGCGAGGACTTTCGAATGCTTTCGACATGCGCGCGCGAGGTGCCCGCGTGGTCGCATGCGATGAACATGTTGAACATATGCCGTCTTCGTAATAATTGTCAAGGTCGCACGCAAATCTTTCCAACAAAAAATGCAAACACACGATACGGTTCGCAGGTTTCTGGGGAGCTCGACCTTGAACCCCCTACGACACCCGGAGCGGTCGAAGGGCTCCGACAGGCGCGCGCGACGACGCACGCATGTGCGCTTTGTCCTGTGGTTCGAGATGGAGAGAATAGGCGCGCGCGTACTATCATGCGGCTGGCTCGCCATCGCTCGGAAGTCCATTCCGTGTGTTATTTCTGTTTCGTGCGTGGTTTTTTCGCGAACTGATCAAGGATGCTCCTCGGTGGTCTTCGCCGAAGGAAAAAGGCGCACGACCGAGCGACGCCCGGGGGGTGGTATGGGACGATACCGTTTTGGTTGGGACGGTATGAGTGCATATGTCACATGCATGTGTAGCAGAACCACATGAAACTTGCACTACCCCGGGGGGCGCGATAATCCCAGGGGGGGTCTGGACGTCTGTTTGAAAATCGAATATCGATGTGGTGATAATCGCCCTGCCGAGCTTGTAATGAGCTCCACGGCTCGCGCAAGCATCCCACCCACCCACCCGCAGCGTGATTTGCAAACCCCACGCGGCGTCGATTGCGCTGGCTGCTCCGCGCTGGCTGGCGCATCGTTGCGGCCGCGCTAGCGCGCAGGCTCTCAGGCAGAGCGGCCAGCTAGTCTGGCGCGACCGACGCGGCCGCGGTGGCGCTGACCGCTGGGGACTGCCCACCGCGTCGTGCAGGCCGCGCTGGCGCGCGGGCACTTCACCGCGAGTCGGTGACTCGGGCGGGCGCGGTATCATGGCGACGCCGACCACGACAAACACGATGATAATGTTAGTAGCGATGCTGGTGACGACGGTGACGATGACGACGGCGTCGATGCTGATCACGCCGATGACGGTGATGGTGCCCACGCGTCGGCGATGCAATCGTTGATCGGATGTCGACATGCGCGCGCGGCCGACGGGCACGAGTGGCCCGCACTATTGGACAAGGACCGTGCTCTCAGCAAGCGGGCGAAGGCGTTCGAATGATTCAGACACGCGCGCGCGAAAGGCCTGCTTGCTCGAAGTTGATGAACATGTTGGAAAACAATGGTCTACGAATTAAGTAGCAAGAGCGCGCGCAAACTTCTTCAACTAAACACATGATGCAGCACAGATGTGTGGTCGTATGCTTCCGAGAGACACGATCTTGAAATAGCTATGAGGCCTGGAGTCTTCGAAGGATTCTGGCATGTGCACGTTATCCTGTGATCTGTGATAAACGAACGCGCGCATAACATCATTTGGCAGGGATGGCGGAGGGGCGTGCTGGCTTGGCTGGGAGGGTGTGAATCCAGATGTAAAGTGAACGTGGGGCAGAATCATATATACATTGGGTCATACCAAGGGAAGGCGGTAATCCCGAGGTGGGGAGGCGGGGAGATCCTGATCTCGCTGCAGGCAAGAGGACACATGCGGCGCAGTCCGCCCTGCCGAGCTTGAAGTTGTCACTTCCACTGCTCGCGCGACTCATCCCACCCGCCCGTTCGCAACTCTCCGCCATGACGGCGAGCAGCAGGAGCGGGAGCGGGAACAGCCGCGGGGGCAAGAGGCAGCACCAGGAGCATTCGCGGGAGCATGGGCCGATGGGGGGGCAGCTGCTTTGCAAGGAGGGCGGGGTGGGCTCCAGAGTCACCAGGTGACGACGAGGAGCCTCGAGAACGAGGCAGCAGGCCACCAGCAATAACACTCGTGTCGGCGCGCTTGCCTCAG
>CAUYUJ010017160.1:137361-209861 GCA_963575745.1 Prorocentrum cordatum | reverse complement strand
TACCCTTGATCTGGTAGGGTCGACCTGCTAATCCGGGCCGACTGTACTGAGAATGCAGCTCTGTCTTCGGAGAAGGCTTAGGGATCTTCTCAGAGGCCCCAGGGCTTTCCGAGCCTTCTGAAAAGATGCCCGCCAACTGTGCCTTCCCACTGGGCGTGCAGCCGAGAGGGGTGTCAGGGGCCCGTGAGCGGGGACGCTGACAAGACGGGACGTTCGGGCACCGCTGAACCGATCCTATCCCATTGGTACGGCATTGCCCCTCTGACCGAGTCATCCCCCCGGGGTGGGATGTGTACTTTCTACATAGATATGGATGCATAGGCAGTTCCCTTCTGGTTTCGCGGAGCCTATCCCCGCCTGGGGTGCATTGATCAGCCGGGACATTGGTAAACCAGGACACTGGCCAACCTAGGGCACCTAACTTCGCGCATCGCGCCCCACGGTGCGCGGTTACCTCTAGGTCGGGCATGTCCCCCTACAGGCGGCCTCCGGACGAAAGACTTGACAAAAATATCTTAAAAATGCACCAACATGGCCAAACAAAGATTCAACACATCGTCCCCAAACTATGGCTTACCATGTTTGAGCACTCCCGCTGCAGAGGGACAGGCCCGACTCAGACCCGACTCCGCGCACCCGCGCCCCGCGGCGCGCGGCGACCTCTCCGCGCCCCCGGGAGCCCGCACGCCGCCCCCGCTGCAGAGGGACGGCCGCTCCGGCCCGGACCGCGACGAGCGCGGAGTGCGATCTCGCCTTTCGCGCGCCCCGCGGGTGGCTGGACAGACCGGGAACCATTGGCGAGCCCCGGAAGAACTCCAGCCGCGGGTTGAGACACTCTCTGCAGTCATCGGCCTGACCTCAGGAACGATAAATGAGGAACGAAGCCCCTTTTGGATCCCGAGGAATAGCGCATAAGGAACGAGAAATAACAAATAACGCAGAAGGGACTGTAAATAACGCATGCAAGCCTAAGGAACGACCGAGCCCCTCCAAGAAACCCGCGCGGCGCGCCAAAAGTTTATGCTCATGACGTTTTGCTCTTCTTCGGGCTCTCGGAGGCAGGATCTGGCAGAGTCCTGGTTGCGGGGTCCCTGGGTCCGTGACTGCCTACCAGACCACCCCAACCCAACCCGAAGACCCGAATTTCGGGTTGGGGGGGGTAAGGGTTCCACCTGTGTTTTTGTCGACGTTTCCCGACCCCCCCCCCACTGGAAATCGAGGGTAAATCTGAGCCTTCGGGTTAGGTTGGGGTGGTTTGGTGGGTGGTGAGTTGCGGGGGCCCTGGGTCCGGGACCCGCAGACGAGGGCACCGACAAAAAGAAGGCGCTGGCGCTCCGAAGGACAGCTGCAGCCGCGGAGGGTCGAGACATCCTACGACTGCCATCACTACTACTACGACTACTACTACGACTACTACTACTACCACTACTACTACTACTACCGCTACTACTACTACTACTACTACTACTACTACTACTACTACTACTACTACTACTACTACTACTACTACTACTACTACTACTACTACTACTACTACTACTACTACTACTACTACTACTACTACTACTACTACTACTACTACTACTACTACTACTACTACTACTACTACTACTACTACTACTACTACTACTACTACTACTACTACTACTACTACTGCTACTACTACTACTACTACTACTACTACTACTACTACTACTACTACTACTACGACTACTACTACTACTACTACTACTACTACTACTACTACTACTACTACTACTACTACTACTACTACTACTACTACTACTACTACTACTACTACTACTACTACTACACTACTACTACTACTACTACTACACCAACTACGACAAACAACTACTACTGCTACGACTACTACTACTACTACTACTACTACTACTACTACTACTACTACTACTACGACTACCACTACGACTACTACTACTACCACTACTACTACTACTACTACTACTACTACTATTACTACTACTACTACTACTACTACTACGACTACTACTACTACTACTACTACTACTACTACTACTACTACTACAAACTACTACTACTACTACTACTACTACCACTACTACTACTACTACTACTACAACTACAACAGCTACTACTACTACAACAACAACAACTACTACTACTACTACTACGCTCTCCAAAGGGGGACCCGGGACACACGAATAAACACACACACACACAAATCCCAGGATCCCCCATCTGTTCCATATCTTCGGGGTGTTCGTCCTCCCCCCCACTGTCCATCTGTTTCCGCATTTCTCCTGGGAGTCGAGACAAAAGTGTGTCTGCGTCGTGCTCCGTGCCCTCCTGAACTCTCTCTCTCGCGCTGGATATGGCAGGGAAGCAAGCAGCCTGCAGTGCACTGGCCTCCAAGGCCCTGGGGGGCGAGGGAGTGCCCTCCCGCTCCTGCCCGGACACCTTGTAGAAGGACAGCGTCTGGTCCCAGCTGCCGACCACCAGCACGTCCGTGGGCTCTGCCTTCGGGGGCACCGGGTTCCTCCGCGCCCGGCGGGAGAGGCGGGGCAGAGAAAGCTGCGAGGACCGAAGGTCGATGCATTTGGGAGCCCTCGGAGTCCCAGCGAGGCCCCAGAGGAGTTCGATGTCGCGGGCATCCAACGCCCTCAATCACACAAACACGCATGCACACACACACACACACACTTCCCCGACCCGCTCGTGAGGTCCAGTCTGCGGTGAGACCGAGAATGCAAAGTGGCAGCAGACTGATCCACCTTTGCGGAAGCGTGCGAGAGCAATGATTCTCAACGGGTACCGAACTTGGCCGGCCGTTGGAATGCAAAAGCAGGCGATGCACCAAAAATGCACACATACACACCAACAACAAACAAGTTGTGATGTATGTTGCTTTGAACGCTTTCCGGCCTCAGATGACTTCCGAAAGATTCGGAGGGCCCCAAGACAGCAGCCGCAGAGAGCAGCAAGAAGACCCGCGACCCCCCCCCAAGATGGCTCGAATAGATCCCAAAGACTGCCCAAGGAGTCACGGCGCAGTGCTGCCCCAAGACGCGCCCAAAAAGGCCCCAAGATGTGCCGAGCATTTTCGGGAGTGCTCGGTGGAGCAGTCGCGCACGGGGCGGCCCAAGAGCGTCCTGAGGCCCGCGGGAGCCCCGCAGAGCCATGCCTGTACAGCCTGGGTGCCCCCACGAGGATCCTGGAGAAACATTGTTTTTTGATTTTTTTCTCTCGAGTCTCAACGGAAGAGCTTGGTAGAACCATCGCCCCGAGACAGCCCAAGAGCTCCCAATGGGTCTGCAGAGGCCTCGTGGAATTGCACGTAATTGAAATAGAATAATCGAGCAACAGTGGTGGGGCCTCTGTGGCAGCATGGTTCCCATGATGGGGGAATCTGGAGTTACCTTCATCAGCGCAGGCGCGGTAACGTAGCTTGCTGGGGGGCAAGTGGCCGTCAAACCTCGTGTATGATTACTAGGAGTTCAAAAGACTCAGATGATTGTGATGATGGCGCTGATGACGACGACGGTTGTGTTGATGGTGACGACTGGGGCGGAACGCAACGAGCCTGATTGTGGCAGCACCAGACGTGACGAGGATGACATCACTATTTTTTGGCGCCAGCTCTGGTTACGGTGGCTCATGCCAACAGCTCTCTGGCCGCCTTCTCCCTCATCGCCTTTTGTTGCGGCTGGGCCTGCACGTATGCAGGACAAGGGGCCCCTTTTCTGAGAGACAATTTCGCCACTGCAAGAAAAGGCGGTTGCACCGAAAGGCTGTAGAACCGGCGGCGCGACGCGCGAAGCAACACGTTTTGGCCGCATGCAAGTCTATGGATGCTGACTGCCGCCCCACCCCTTGGTCCATCCTTCCGCCCCAGGCGCCCCCAAATGGGTACGGACAAAAACGGGCACGATGCCCAACGGCAAACGGTGCCCCAAACCGACAGCGGCCGCTGTTGGACAGGCGGCCTTCGGCCTCAAGTGGACCACGCCCGCGGCGGCACCGACGGCGAGCCCTTTCAAAAGTGGGCAGGAGCTGCCGTGACTATGCGCTCCCTCTCTGTCCATACCTTTGCTTGAAACGTTCACGGAAGCTCTTGGTCATCCCCGTGGCGCCCGATAGCGCGTCCAATAGCCCGCAAAGCGGACGCAACGCATCTCCCCCACGTGGCGCCATTGGGCGCCGTGCGGCGCAAGGTGGGCGCAATTGGGCGTTTTTTAACGCTATTCTGCGCTAGCTGGTGCTTTTTCGAGACGGGCGGAAGCTTCCGGGTTGTTCAACCTTAGCGTGCTCACCCTGGGGGTCGCCGCCGCATCGATACGACACGAACCCACCGTGCCCACTTCGATCGTCCCGGGGTCCGCAGGCAGCTCTGCAAGGAGTTCTGTGGCAGCTCGTGGGAGCCTCCATCCTGCTGGCTCTTACGAATCGACGCCGCGTCGCAACATCGGCGCCTTCTCATCAATTGCCAGAGGCTAATCGACGTGAGTGCACTCCAGCATTAAGTCGGGCCTGTCCTCCTGCAGGGGGGGGGGTTTTGGAGAAAAAACAGAAAACATAGTCAAAACATGCTCCAACATGGTCAAAACATATTCAAACAATCGTCCCCTGACTGTTTTCGGACTGTTTCTGAACATTCCTCCTGTAGGGGGACAGGCCCGACCTGACTCCAACATCGAAACTACGAGGAGATACAACGCTCTCATGTCTTGATGCTGAATATCGAACACCCGAGCGCCGGGCTCGGCGGTCGCCCAGAGGGCCTCGGGCGGCAGCCACGCACCGTCGGTGCGTCGTCGAAGAACCGGTGACGCATCGGCGATGCCAGGGGGCCACATGCGAACCCTACCCCTACCCCCCACGATTTCTGAGGGGGAGGGGGAGGTTCACTTCGCCTCAGAGGTCGTGGGGGGGGCCCCTGGATGCGGGGCAACCCTCCGACCCCATCTGCTCCGACCCTATTTGGGATGCCTAAGCAACAGAGCCTCCGTGCTGCGGAAGCAGTCCCAGACCTCCGGGGAGGCACGCGGTCCTAGCGAGCCAGCGTTCGCCCCAGAACCGGGCGCGACCGCATATCAAACCTCGGGCATCGCTGCGGGAGCCCGAGTGGAAAAACGCACGAGGTCTCTGTCGTGCTCGTGGAAGTCATTTGTCAGATCTCCGAGGAGGAGGAGGATGAAGAGTAGGAGGAGTAGGATGACGAGTAGGAGGAGGAGGAGGAGGAGGAGGAGGAGGAGGAGGAGGAGGACGAGGAGGAGGAGGAGGAGAGAGAGAGAGGGAGGGGGAGGAGGAGGAGGAGGAGGAGGAGGAGGAGGAGGAGGAGGAGGAGGAGGAGGAGGAGGAGGACGACCTCTTCCCTCAATCTCAGCTCCTGGGGCTCGCCGTCGTGCCCGGGGGCCGTCCAGCATGGATCGGGGGCGAGAGGCCACCCCCAGGAGAAGGGGTCGAGGCCTCCAGGGCCGCGGACTGGACAAGCCACATCTCAAGGGGCCCAAGGACACACAAATAAATACACACAAATAACAGGATTCACCATATTTTCCTATAATTTCTGGGTTTTTGTCTTCCCCCCACTTCCCATATTTTACCATATATTTTTTAGGGACCGACGACTAATTGTGTCTGTCTGTGTGTGTGTTCTTTTTTCCCCCTGCCACATCGTCGGACGTATGGGGCCGAAACGTGGTCACGAGAACGACGTTCTCGTGAGCCCCCATCGCCGAGAGCCCGACGCCGCATGGAGCCACCCAAAACGTAAGGCACTCCAAGGTGGAGATCCCGAACACGAGTGACATGAGGCAATGGTGCCCCATCCAGCGGCGAGGACCGTTCTGCAACACTCGCACCAGGCTGTACTTGTCCGTCTTGCTTCCTCGAGACGTCGCTCGGCGGGCCAGGCCGGGTGCCCTGCGGCACCGGCTCGGCAGAGGTGCGCACCTCCCGCGGACGGGCCACCGCGCGCGGCAGCCCCTGCTCCGAACGGCGCCCCTGCTGCCGCTTGCGGGCCCTGCTGCGTGGTGAAGTCCCTGTGCTGTGGCTGCCTGTCCGCCTGCTCCTGCAGGACGCCGCTGCCCGGTCGGCTCCTCCGCGGCTTTCCTGCGTCTCCGCCCGCTCGCCCTCCAGTCTGCCGAGCTGCGCCCGCGGCGCCTCCACCGCCGCCGTGGCTCCCGCGCAGGTGTCGGCCGACTGCTTGAGGTCCGCCCTTTCAGACTCCAGCCCGCTGGCTGGCATCGCCAGCGCTTCATCCGAGGCTCTGGCCTCAGGAGCGGCAATGGGAGCCGCACATGCATTCTCATGTAGCCGACGCTCGTGAACACACCCCGGATGGTATCCACTAACACCATACGATGCGCGGTGACAGTTGCGAGCATAGTATATTATGGTCCTGCTCCTGCCGTCGAGATACCGACCTGCTGCTTAAGGCTCTGCTTCCTCGTCGTCCAGGAAGTCCTCCAGACTGCCGAGCCTATCGAACTGCGGCCGCGGCGCCTCTCCCACCGCCGTGGACTCACCGCACGCGCCAGCCCGCTGTGGGAGCTCCGCCGTCTCTGACTCCCAGCCGCTGCCTGGCGCCGCCAGCGCCTCCTCCCCCACCCGGGCCCCCTGCCGCAGCTCCGCCCTCTGGGGCTCCAGCTGGGCGGCCTTCGGCGCCAACGCCTCCTCCGTAGCCTTGTTGATGAAGTCCCTGTACTGCGGGTACTTGTCCGCCTGCTCCCTCAGGAGGTCGCTCAGAGGGCCCAGAAGATTTGCGAAGTCAGACGCCACCAGCGACGCCACGGTGCACCCCTCCGCGGCGGCCCGGATCGTGGCCTTGCGCGGCTCCGATGTTAGGAGCGCGACCTCCCCGAAGTAGTCGCCCGTGCTGCAGTATCGGTTCACCTCCTTCTCGCCCGCGTCGCCCTGGATGTACGCCACGGCGGACCCCGACTCCAGTATGAAGAACCTGTCGCCCTTGTCGCCCTGCCTGATGATCGTGTCCCCGGCCGAGAACCTCTGGCCCTCCATGGCGTCGGCCAGCCTGGAGAGCTCGCAGTGGTCCAGCGTCTGGAGCAGGTCCACCCTCGACAGCCAGCCCTCGTACTTCTCGTACTGCTCCTGGCTCGACTGCACGCGCAGCATCTTGAAGTCAAGGGCGTCCAGCCGCCAAGTGCTCACCTCCTCCGACGCGGCCGTGACCGTCGCCGCGCGCGGGGTGTTGTACAGCAGCGCCAGTTCCCCAAACAGCGCGCCGCTGCCCAGCGTGGTGACCTTCGGGCCCCTGCCGCCCGCCTCGCTCGCGCCCGCCGGGCCGGGCCTCGCCACGAAGACGTCGACGCTGCCAGCCTTGAGCCGCCGACCCTCGCCTGCCCGGGGGGGGCCACGAGGGCGGCCGAGAGACGATCGGCTGCAGTGTAGACACAGTCTCACGGAGTTCTCAACACTTCTGGTGAACCCCACTTCTCCAGCCTCAAAAGATCGCCCCACAGCGGCCCTCCGGGGCCTCGGAGAAGACCCGCGAGACACCCAGGAGGCCATCAGGCGGCCTGGGTGGCCCACAAGATGGCCTCCAGCAGGCCACCAAGACGGCCCCAAGACGGCCCAATACCGTTCCAAGCCTACCTCTCGATGCCCCACAACGGCTCCTTGGCTCTCACATCCAGCCCCAAGGCCCCGCAAGTGCCCCACGCGGGCCTTACGTAACAGAGCCCAGGAGGGTCCCAGCAAGACCCCAAAGCGGCCCCAACAGAGACCCAATCATCTCCCAACACTGCCCCCTGGGAAATAACAACGGTTGGACAATGCTGGTCCACGCCTGCGAGGCATCCACCTCATCATCCTCATCCCACCTCGTCGTTCTTCCGTCTGACGGGCTGCGGCATGGCGTAAGCCTTAAGAATGAAGTAGAGACAGTCGCCAGGATCTCCCTGACGGATGATATCAACCCCTTGAGAGACATCTTTCGGCTGGAACGCGTTGACCACATCCCGGAGACCTGCGGAGTCCAGGTGGCCAAACAGGACCTGCATCTGTGGATCCTCCTTGAGCTTGACTTCGAGCTCCTCGATCGTCCCCTGGTCCTTGGCGAAAACGGGCTTGACGTAGTTCTTGACCTTACCGCTATCGATACTCTCTGTCGCAACCCCCTTGCGCCTCGCCCTGCCCATCTGCTTCGGCTGCGCGTCCCCCGCCGCCACCTCCGCAGCGCTCAGCACGACTCCGCTGCGGCTTTCGAGCATCTCCGCCTCCCCGCCCTCCGGTCTGCCGAGCTGCGCCCGCGGCGCCTCCAACGCCGCCGTGGCCCCTGCACGTGCGTCGGCCGACTGCTGGAGCTCCGCCCTCTCGGACTCCAGCCTGCTGGCCAGTGCTGCGAGCGCTTCCTCCGCGGCCCTGGCCTCAGAAGCGGTACTGCACTGCTGCTGAGGATCAGCCTCCTCGTCGTGCAGGAAGTCCTCCAGACTGCTGGGCCTGACGAACGGCGCCCGCGTCGCCTCTCCCGCCGCCGTCGCCTCAGCGCATGCGCCAGCACAATGCTGAAGCTCCGCCGTCTGCGACTTTACCGTGGTGACCGGTGCTGCCAGCAGCTCCTCCCCTGCTTGGGCCTCCTGCTGCAGCTCCGCCTTCTCAGAGTCCAAGTGGGCGGACTTCGTTGCCGGGGCCTCCACCTCATCCTCCTCCTGGCTGGTCATCGCGGCGCATGCGTCGGCATCTTGTGGGAACCCCTCCTCCTTGGACTCCCGCCTGCTGACCTGAGCAGACGGCGCCTCTTCCGCAAATTTGGCATCGGGCACCGCATCGGCCTGCTCCTCAGGCTCCACCGTGTCGTCTTCCAGCCGGTCGATCTGCGCTCGCGGCGCATCCCGCGCCGCCGTGGCCTCAGCGCACGCGCCAGCCCGCTGTGGGAGCTCCGCCGTCTCTGACTTCACTGTGCTGACCTGCGCTGCCAGCGCCTCCTCCCTGGCGCGGGCTTCCTGCTCCAGCTCCGCCCTCTCGAACTCCAGCTTGCCGACCGCCGCTGCCAGCGCTACCTCCGCGGACTCTGCGTGCTGCTGAAGCTCCGCGCTCTCGTCCTCAAGCCCGCCGAGCTGCGCTTGCAAAGTCTCGTCCGCCACCGTGGGCTCGGGGCAGGCGTCGGCCTTCTGGAGTTCAGACTTCCCGTGCTCCAGCATGCGCACCTGCGCTACCAGCGCCTCCTCCGCGGCACTGGCATCAACGCATGCATTGACCTGTTGCTGGAACTCCGTCGTGTCGTGCTCCAGCCTGTTGACCTGCGCCGCCCGCGCTTCCTCCGTGGCCTCGGCATGCGCGCATGCGCTGGCCTTCTTCCGTTCGAGCCCCGCCTTCTCGGAGTCCAGCCTGCTGGCCTGCGCTGCCAGCACCTTGTGCCTGGCCGTGGCTGCCTGGAGGCCCGCTCCCTCGGACTCCAGCCAGCCGACGTGCGCTGCCAGAGCCCCCTCCGCAGACTTGCCAGCCTCGGCAGACGCGTTGGCCTGCTGCGGCTGCAGGAGCTCCGCATCTTCGCCCTTCCGCCTGCCGGCCAGCGCCCGCAGCGTCTCCCCAGCCGCCGCCGCCGCCGCCTCTAGAAAAATAACAAAACACAGAAACATACACTTTTGGCGCTCCGCGCGGATTTCTTCGCGCCAGGGGCGGCGCCGGAGGCGCCGCCCGGGGGAGCCCAGGCGCGGATCCAAGAAATCCGCGCGGAGCGCCACAAGTTTAGGTTCATGGCGCGTTTGTTCTTCTTCCAGTCTCCCCAGCCGCCGCCGCCTCCGCGCGCGCGCCGGCCTCCCCTCGGAGCTCCGCCCTCTGGAGCCCTGGCCTGCCGGCGCGCGCTGCCGGCGCCTCCTCCAGGGCGTGGGCCGTCGGCCGGAGGCCCGCCCCCTCGGACCCCCGCCTGGCGACCTGCGCTGCCAGCGCCTCCTCCGCTGCCTCGGCCTGCTGCCGCCGGGCCTCGGCCTCTGCCGTGCCGAGCTGGGCGGTCGGCGCCTCCTCCGCGGCTCTGGCCTGCTGCCGCAGCTCCACGGCCTGGGGCTCCCGGCTGCCAGCCTGCGCTGACAGCGCCTCGCTCGCGGCTCTGGCTTGGGCGTCTGCGCTGCCCTGCTGATGCAGCTCCGCGATCTCGGCTTCCAGCCGGCCGAGCTGCGCGCGCATAGCCCCATTGACGGCCGTGGCCTCAGCGCGTGCGTTGGCGTGCTGCTGGAGTTCCGCCTCCGCGGACGTCAGCATACTGGCCTGCGCTGCCAGCGCATGCTCCGCAGACTTGGCCATCTGTTGGAGCTCCTTATTTTCGGATCCCAGTCTGCTCACCTGCGCTGCCAGCGCCTCCTCTGCGACTTTGGCCTCGGTCACAGCACGAGTCTGCTGCAAAAGCTCCGCATTCTCGGACTCCATTTGGCCAAGTCGCGCCCACAGAAACTCCTCCGCCGCCGTAACCTCAACGCAGGCGTTGGTCTTCTGTTCTAGTTCCGTTTGCATGAACTCCGTCCTGCTGACCTGCTCTGCCAGTGCCTCCTCCGATTCTTCGCCCTGCTCTTGGAGCACCAATTTCTCGTATTCCAACCTGCTGACCTGCGCTGCCAGCGCCTCATCCCTGGCATTGGACAGTCTGCCGAGCTGCGCCCGCAAAACCTCCTCCTCGGCCTTGGTACTGGCGTATGCGCTGGCTTCGCCTTGGAACTCCACATCCTCGGATTCCAGCCTGTCGACCTGCACCGCCAACGCTTTATCCACAGAGCTGACCTCGGCCACAATGGTGGCTTGCTGCTGAAGCTCCACATGACTGGACTCCAGTCTGCCGAGCTCCCCCCGCAGTGTCTCTTTCGCCGCCGTAGCCTCAGCGCCGGCGTCTGCCTTCTGCTGGAGCTCTGACTTCTCGATCTCCAGCCTGTGAACCTGCGCTGCCAGCGCCGGATCCGCCGCACTGGCCCTGGTACGCATGCCGTCCTCCTGTCGCAGCTCCGCGCTCGTGAGCTCCAGCCTGCTAGCCCCCGCTGCCAGCGTGTCGCCCGCGGCTCCGGCGTGGGCAGCAGCAGCCGCGGCCTGCTCCTGAAGCTCCGCCTTCTCGACCTGCAGCCTGCCGACCTGTGCCCGCAGTGCCTCCTGCGCCGCCGCAGCTTCCGCGCACGCGTCGGCCTTCTGGCATAGCTCCGCCTTCTCGACCTCCAGCCTGCCCACCTGCGCGGCCAGCGCCTCCGCCGCAGGTCTGGCCTCGGACGCGGCCCTGCCTTGCTGCCAAAACTCCGCCCCCTCGGACGCTGACACGCGGAACTGCGCCCGCAGGACCTCCTCTCGTGGGCGGCAAGCATATCCGTATCTGACCCTGGGCCGCGAGCCCGCGGACACGGGGCGCTGTTTCGCGGAAGCTCCCCCACACGGAACGCATCCGTGCGGCCGCGTATCCGCGGGGTTGCGCCCCGGAATCCAGACAGCGATGGTGGCGAAGACACGGATATCTTCGCTCTGCGCCGCTCATGATCCTCCGCCGCCGCGACCTCGGCGCGGGCGCCAGCATGCTGCCAGCCCTGCGCTGCCAGCGCCTCCTCCTCCTCCTCCTCCTCCTCCTCCTCCGCGGTTCTGGCTTCTGCCGTCGTGGCAGAGCCCGCCTGCTCCAGCTGCTGCTCCTCGGATAAGTTGGCCTGCACCTCAAGCGCCTGCTGCCTGAGCAGCTCCGCCACTGCCGCCGCAGCGCAGCCAGCCGACTCTCTCTGTCGATCCTCCGCGGAGATTTTGGCGTGCAGCTCGGCCACCAGCTGCTTCAGCGCCTCGACCTCTCTCTGCGCCGCAGCCCCAGCGTGCCGCTGACCTCTCGGCTCCCTGGCGGGCTCGAGCCCGCTGGGCTGCCCACTCGCCGCCCGCTCCGCTGCAGTGGCCCGCAGCCGGTCCAGCTCCCGCCTGAGCGCGGCCTGCTCGGCAGCGGCTGCCGCTGCGGCCGCCTGGGCGCGCCGGCGCGCCATCTCGCGGTGCCAGAGCTCCTCGGTGCCAGCCGGGAGCTCCGCCGGGGTGCCCTGCGCCACCCCTCTCGGGCGCCAATGCAGAGCCGCCTCGTCGCTGCGCGACGCCTTCTCCCGAGGCGCCCGCTTCAGCCCGGCGCCGTCCATGGCCAAGATGGGCGAGGCCGCGGAGAAAGGCGCCGGCAGAGGGTGCCGACCCGAGCAGGGGTGCCTCTCGTGACACGCTGGAGCCTAAACGGATATGGACCCGATCACGAGGGTCAATGATGGGGGGGGACATGTTCAGGGGGGAGGAACATCGACCTAGTCTCGGCGATACATCGGCTGTAGATCGGCAGAAGACCCCCAATAGCAGATCCGCAAGGTCCTGCGCGGAGTGGGCAATCGGGCCCCCATCGGCGCCGAATGGGCGACGGAGGGTCGAGGCAGTCCCCATGAGCTATCCAGCCCCCAAACATAGCCCTTGAAAAGAGCGCGTGCGTGTCGCGACCAGGGCCCCGGGCCGTTTCGGGCGGGTATGATGTTCTTTGGAGTTCCGCGGGAGATGATTATCAGGAGGAGGAGGAGGAGGAGGAGGAGGAGGAGGAGGAGGAGGAGGAGGAGAAGGAGGCCTGAAGAAGGCGCCCGCGCATCGCTCCTTCCTCGAAGCAAGGGCTCCCAGCCCTTTTCGGCCCCATCCTGGCGGCCCGGTGGTTTCGCACGCGTGGGCCGTGCTGGCCCGCGGCGGGGCTCCCGAGGCCCAGGAGAGCGAGGAGAGGCGGGCCGTCTCGCGCTGCTCCGCGGCGGCCAGCGTCTCTCCCAGCTCGGAGGCCTCCCGTGAGCGGAGGTCGGCAATCGAAGAATCAAGGGCTCCCAACTTCGCGCTTCGCGCTGCGCGAAGCGCGAAGCGCGAATAACTTCGCGCTCTCGCGCCGCCCTCCCAAAGGGAGAATAGGAGGACGAGGAGGAGGGGGAGAAGGAACGAGGACCGCGAAGCGCGAACCGCGAATAACTTCGCGCCCTCGAGGGAGCCCTTGAAGAATCCAACCTGCGATTGGCCTCCTCATCCGGGGGGGCGCCGGATGCCCAGACCCCCTCGCGGCGTGACAGAAACCGCGACGGGCGGCTATTCGCCGTCTTCGGCTCCTGGGGGCCCTCACTGGGCCTGGGGACCATCAGCGAACGACTCAGAGGGGAGTGGTCGAGACCTCTGGGGGTCGACGCTTTCAGAAAAGAGGACGATTCGGAAGAGGTAAGAGAACCCTTTTCCCATGCGCCGCTGGACCAGCGGTACGAGTCCTGTCCAACAGGACTGTCCAGTACCTGAGCCGAGACAGTATCAGGATAGATGTATGGAAAGGTGATATGAGCGGACTTCACACACACACACCTCCTTGATGGGGTCCGCGTCAATGGGGTCGAAGGATCGCGCCACATCGCCAATGCTTCGCCGATGTCTCAGCGATGCATCGTCGACGTCGGCGCTGCATCGGCGACGTCGGCGTGGGGAAACACGGTCGCCACGTCGAGACGCATCGGCGAGGCATCGGCGATGCGGCGCGATCCTTCGACCCCATCTGCTCCGACCCCATCTGGGGGCCCCAGGTGATTCTCCCGTGGCGAACGATGGCGTTGCCCCTAGGGGAACAGGCAATGACATGAGCTTTACACTTTCGGAGATCCGCGCGGATTTCTCAGATCGGCGCTGGGGCCGCCGCCGCGGGGAGGCCGCCGCCCTCGGAGGCGGGCGATGACGAAAGGACGAGAGATTCCCACAACGCCATCCGAGCATCAGGCCGCATGGGCTCCCTGGAGCTTCGAAACATATGGACCGGATAGGATCGAGCTGGCTGCAGCCGCATTCAGATCGGATCGATCGGATCGAAGCTGACCCGGGGAGCCAGAAGCCGTACACAACACAGGTGCGCTGGCAGAAACTGTGGAACAGAGACGATTGGGTGAAGCGGCGGGCGTGCTAAGCATGGAAGCAGGGGGAGGAGGAGGAGGAGGAGGAGGAGGAGGAGGAGGAGGAGGAGGAGAAGGAGGAGGAGGAGAGAAGGAGGAGGAAGAGGAGGAGGAGGAGGAGGGCGGGAGCACCCGGGGAAGGGGAATGAGAGGGAGGGGCGGGGGGGGCGGGAGACGCGGAGCAGGGGGGGGGATATCGCATGAGCTTGCCCCTTCTCCGAGAGGGAAGACTTGCCGTCGTTCGGACGTCCATTCCCCGCGCCTGTTGCGCTCTCGTGCGCAGTTCTCCACAGGAGGATCCAAGATGCTCCTCGATGGTCCTCGCCGAGAGAATCGCACACGTCCGAGCGATGCCGAGAGGAGGGGCCGCGGGGGCGCGGCCGCTCCACGCGAGCGTCCAGACGGGCGACCCGGGGTTCCCGCGGGCGATGTCCGCCTGCGGCTGAGAGCGGTGGCGGTGGCGGTGGCGGCCACCCCCTCTCCTCCTCCTCCTCCTCCTCCTCCTCCTCCTCCTCCTCCTCCTCCTCCTCCTCCTCCTCCTCCTCCTCCTCCTCCTCCTCCGAACATCGACCTGGACTTGGCGATAGGTGGCCGAAGGATTGGCGATAGGGCCCCGATAGGCAAGCCCCATCTTCCCAGGCCCCGGCTGGCGATGAATCGGCGACTGGGCGTCTCCTGTTGCCACTGGTCTCCTCCTCCCCAGACCCCCTTCGCTAGCATTGAGAAAACGATGCGGGAGATTTTTCGCAGTCTTCGGCCTCAGAGGGGTCCTCACAGGGCAATGCCGGGCCCTCGGGGCCCACCACAAAAAAGAACGCAACATATATAACAATCTGGCACCGGGGAAAAAAAACATCCTGGAATCCCGTAGTCAAAAGGCAAGACAGTCAGACATAGGATCTCTGAGCTCTCCTACGTACTCCTCCTCCTCCTCCTCCTCCTCCTCCTCCTCCTCCTCCTCCTCCTCAGAGCTCCTCGAGCGAGTTCGAGGGACGATCTCGACGTTCCTTCGCTTGGGCTTCCTCAGAGGCTCTCGTGGGCACGGCCAGACGGACTGCAAACAGTCTGCCCGGATCGACAACGAGTCGGTGCAATCCATCAAGCCCGACATCCTCGAGGGCGACGACGACGAGAGCGACAACGACGACGACGACGACGACGACGACGACGACGACGACGACGACGACGACGACGACGACGACGACGGAGAGAGCGACGACGACGACGACGCCGACGGCAACGAGGGCGACGACGACAAGGACAACGACTACGATGGGGACAACGGCGACGAGGGCGGCAGCGGCGAGGGTTACGGTGACCGCGACGGCGACGGCGATGGCGACGGCGACGACGACGACGACAACGGCGACGACGGCGAGGACCAAACGTTAGGTCGGGCATGCCCCCCCACAAGCGGACTCTGGACGAAAAAATACAACATGCTCAAACATAGTCAACAGATGCCCAAAAATGTTGCAAAAAGCCGCCCCCCAGACTGTTCTCAATGACTGCTCCTCCTGTAGAGGCACAGGCCCGGCTTAAGCCAAAAACGCCTGCAGGCTGTGGCGCACCCTCGGCCCGAGGTGGGCCTCCCGCGGCCTGCAACGTGCGCCCCCCGCGCGAGGGGCATCCGCACCGGGCCTCTGCACCGGGGGCACCCCTTCGCGACGAGCCTACCCAGACGACCCCGCGAGAGGCCCCCTCCCTGGCGGCGCGAGACAGAAGCACACGGCAACGGGCTGTCCCACTGCTCCTCCTCCTCCTCCTCCTCCTCCTCCTCCTCCTCCTCCTCCTCCTCCTCCTCCTCCTCCTCCTCCTCCTCCTCCTCCTCCTCCTCCCCCTCTTCCTCCTCCTTCTCCTCCCCCTTCTTCCCCTCCTCGTGCAGCGGCAGTCCGTGCGGTGACCTCTCGGCATTCCCAGAGACCTCCCCCGCGGTCCGTCACGGCACGGCCCTGGGACACAGGAGGCCGAAGACGAAGCCTGGACGATGATACATTCGGGAGAGGATACATCGAGAATCTCTAAAATCCGGCGGCTCTGGAGGATGTCTCGGGCGCCGCGGCCTTCTCAGAGCGTTCGGGAACGCTTTGAAAGCGTTCCGGAACGCTCTGGAACGGATGTTTTCTCGTCCTAACCCCGTCCGAGAGGCCCCAGTCGCCCGAGACGTCCTCTGAGAACGACACAGATCCAGCAAGGACCCCCAACTGACTCACCACACGGTGTGGTCCACGCGCCTTCTGGGGGCCCGCAGTCTGCTCTCCTCGGGCCGCGCTGATGGGGGCCCGAGGAGGCTGGGAACGCACATGGCTGCGTGCGGAGTGCCGGCGCACCCCGCCCCACACGATGGAAGAGCGCCGACGAGACGCGCGGCCGCATCCAACTCTCGCCCAGGCCGGCCACGTCATGCGTGTCTCCATGCAGCTCCAGAAGCGATCCCAGCGAAGAGAAACAGTTTCTTGGCGACGGGGTCGAGAGCTTCCGAGGCCCCCGTCGCAAGGACACCGCGTCGGAAGCCCGTCACTTCTGCGTTCCTGCTGGTCTCCGAAGGCCTGAAAGTGCACGAAAAACGTCCAGGCAACTCGACAACGATGATCCTCGTTGAGATCATCCTCATCCTCATCTTCATCCTACACTATACCTTCTCCTGCCAGTGTTGGTGCTCGGGTTTGTCCTTCTCCTCCAGCTTCTCTTACTCACGCTGCGGCTACTCGTCATTATCACCATGATCATCGTCATCGCTACCATCATGCTCACTCCCCCGCTCGTCCCGACGTTAGGCTGCTATTGCTCATCCTGCTCCTCTCCTTCTCTCTTCACAACCTCCTTCTTCTCCTCCTCCTCCCTCTCTCCTGGCCATCTCCTGCACCTCCTCACCGTCCTCCTCATCTTCCTGTTCCTCCCGGTCCGCCTCGTCCACCCTGATCATCTGCCTCCGCCCTACCGCTTCCCTCCTCCCTCCCCTCCTTCTGACTCATCCCTTCTCCCACCTCCTGCTCCATCCTGCTCCCTCATGGATCTCTTCTGCGCAAGCTCCCCTGGGAGAGCTGTTGCCATGAAACAAGACGTCAGTAAGGGGTGGACATGTGACATACGCTTGTGCCCGAGTCCAGCTGATGTTGGCTTCCTGCGCGACTGGGCATGCCATGCACAGCCGGCACGGGAAGGGCGAAAAGAGGAGAACGGAGGTCCAAGATGACGGCGATGAGCGAGGGGGAAACATGGAGACGACGGGTTCACATGAAATTGCTAGAAATGCACAAAGAAGAGAGTACGGAGGCACGGAGGAGAGGGCGACAGGAGGGGGAGGGGAAGGTGAAGGAGGCGAGAGGAGAACGATGAGGAGGAAGGGGGTGGAGAGAGAAAGGGAAGCTATCCCCGTCTCGTTTCATACTTGGCGGTGGCCTTCTCCGCCCCGAACTTGTCCCGGATGCTGATGTGGCCTGGGAACCGCGGCCGCTGCCTTGCCCACTATGAAAACGCTGCCGCTCGCACCCCCATCCCTCGCCTCCCTCTCTCCTTCCCTCTCTCCCTCGTCGTCGCCGCTGTCGCTGTCGCTGTCGCTGTCGTCTTCGTCGTCGTCGTCGTCGACCTCGTCGTCGTCGTCGCCCTCGTCGTCGCCCTTATCGTCCTCGTCGTCGCCTCTTCCGATGCCGCACCTGTGCTCGTGAAGCGGGCACCTGGCGAGATCGACTCTTCCCCCGACGGCCAGCCTCTCATCCCAAGCCGTTCTTTTCAGGCCCCCTGGAACGGCAAGCGGCCTGTGGAGCCGAGTAGCCAGAAACGTCTCGTTGCCTTGTTGCGTCGCATGGGTCTGGGGACCTGCCCTCCCTCCCCCAATGCCTCCCCGCTCGCCCGCGCCCTCGCCCCTGCCTCCCTCCCCTTCGTCCCGTCCTCACTCCCTCGACGGCAAGGTGCGCAGGCAAAGGTAAACATCTTCCCCTCCGTCCCCGTCGCCTTCCGTCGCTCGCTCCTCCGTCCTCCCGCTTCTCCTCCTCCTCCTCCTGCTCCTGCTCCTCCTCCTGCTCCTCCTGCTCCTCCTCCTCCTCCTCCTCCTCCTCCTCCTCCATTCCTACTCCTTACAGAAAGCTCCTCCCTGTCGCACCGGGAGGCGTATCGGTGGGGCGGGCTGGGAGTTTCTCCTGAGACGCCCTCACCATGTATGACTCCGAAGCTCAGAGGTTGCAACAATTTCACGGATGGAGGGCGGGTCGTTTTCAAAATGTGGCTCTCGCCTTTGCGCCGCGCGCATTCGTCTCAACACCTTGCGAATGTTTCCCGGATAGAGGGTGGGCGGGTCGTTTTCAAAATGTGGTTCTCGCCTTAGCGCCGCGCTCATTCGTCTGAAAAGTTTGCCAGGGCTTCGCGGATGGAGGATGCTTTTTTCAAAGTGCGGCTCTCGCCTTGGCGCCGCGTGTATTCGCCTGTACAGGTTTGCGAATGTTTCACAGATGGAGGGCGGGTCGCTTTCAACATGTGGGCGACTTCGGAAACCCTGAACACGAAATTGTTCCATCTCTTGGGGACACATCTTTCACTTCCGCCGCCTTCCGCCGAGCTTCCGCATGCTTTCGCCGGCGGAGGCGGCCTCGTTCTACTTCCGCTGACCTTCCGCCGCCTTCCGCGGGGGAAGAGATGTCAACTCCTTCGATCCTCGCAGGCAAAGCGAGTTTTGGAACGCCTCATTAAAGGCCTCCCAGACGGGATCCGAGTAGACGGGGTCGGAGGATCGCACCGCATGGTTGATACATCGGCGATGCATCGCCGATGCATTGGCCATGCGCTGGCGACGTCGGCGACACATCGGCGGCGTCGGCGTGGAGAAAATTGGGCCCCACATCGAGCCGCATCGCCGATGCGTCGCCGATGCGTCGCCGATGCGTCGGCGATGCGTCGGCGATGCGGCGCGATCCTCCGACCCCATCTACTCCGACCCCATCTGGAGGAGGAGGAGGAGGAGGAGGAGGAGGCCTAGACTCGTCGTGTGGTTCTCGCCTCAGCGCCGCGCGCACTCGTCTTAGCAAGTTCGCCCGGGCTTCACGGATAAGGGGGCGGGTCGCTTTTCAGAACGTGGCGCTCGCCTCGGCGCCGACCGCGCGCTCGTCGCAACAGAAAAAACTCGCAAGGGCTTTCGCGCATGGAGGGCGGGCCGTCTTCAGAGTGTGGCTCCCGCCGCAGTGTCGCGCACACTACTCGTCTTGCAGCTTGCGAGGGTCTCACGGGTGGGGGGCGGGCTGTTTTCAGAATGCGGCTCCCGCCTTCGCGCCGCAAGCTCGTTTGAAAAGTGATGCATGAGCTTCGAAGATCTGGCCATCGCTCGGACGTCCATTCCCTGTGTTTTTTTCCGGTCTCGTGCGTGGATTTTTTTGCCAAATGATCAAGGATGCTCCTCGATGGTCCCCGCCGAAGAAAAAATACACACGTCCGAGCGATGCCAAGAGATTGAGTGCGGGTGGTCTTGAAAATGTGGCTCTCGACGTAGCGCCGCGCAGGGTCGCCAGGCAAGCTCGTCAGCGCTTCACGGACGGAGGGCGGACCGCTTTCACAATCTGGCTCTCGCCTGGGTGCCGCGCGCACTCGTCTTGAGAGTTTGAAAGAGTTTAGCGTGTTCTTCTGACTGGCGCGAGTTTAGCGTGTTCTTCTGACTGGCGTTCCAGAACCGGTGCTCAGGCACGATGCGTGGTCGTCAGGGCGCAACAGTCACCTTGGCTCGCGGTGTTGAAGTTCCAGGGATGGCCTTCTGGCGCAATGCAGGATCGTCAGGACGCCAGAGAGAAGTTGACTCGCGGCGTTAGTGTCCAAGGGGTGGTGTTTCAGCACGATTGGGGATCCTCAGATGGTTGTCTTCCAACGGGACATTTCCAGCTGTGAAGATTGATCCTTGTAGGGGCCTGTCAAGAGGGAGCTTGGAGGGAGGGTTTATCGTAACACCGCTGATGCGCATTATGTTTACAGTGGTCCTCCTCGAGGCTGGGGGATTGTGGCGCCCCTCGCTGTTTTAGATGATATTGTAGTCATGCGTCCGTGCTGTTTCAAAGTGGGTTCTAGCTATGTGATCGGTTTGGATATCGTGATCCTCATCGTTTTGGCTTCTCTCTCTCTTTCTCTCTGTCACTCTCTCTCTCTCTCGCTCTCTCTCTCTCTCTCTCTCTCTCTCTCTCCGCCAGCCTCTTCGCAAACAGCGCGCCCCTCCGAGCATGATCCTCGAAATGTCAGCCCTGTGTCTAACAGCATGGGATTGGAATTTCGAAGACCATGCTCGGGGTGGGTGGGGGTGGAGAACTTTTTGGACCTTTGGACTCTCTGAAGGTATCTTGACGAACGGTATCTCGATACGAAAGCCCCCACCGAGAAAGCAGAAATGAAGCGAGGGAGGCACGGAATAGGACAATGCAGAAGGTTCTTGAGCATGGGGGGGGCAAGGCGGAGGAGGACGAGGAGGAGGAGGAGGAGAAATGGTTCAGTCCATTATCATTCGTCCCGCGCCCAATTGGAGAATGGTGGCCCCGTGTCTTCGCGCAACTGCCGCCCGAGCATGGCCAAAGCATCCCAGGTGACGGACGAGAGCGCCATACACATGTGCGAAGACAAGGGCCCGTGGGGAGCTCGTGTTGAAGTGCTAGCAGCGCGCGGAAGTCCCACCAAGTTCTAGCAGCGCGCGGACGTCCCACCAAGCCCACCACCCTCCCGACGTCCCCAATCCTACTAACCACCCATCACCATAACGGTGACACCCACAACTTACATTCCCCTCCTCCCCCTGTCCCAGGAGGGACAATGCGTATCATTGGGCATCCCCAACCCACAGGTACTTTGTCCGCGCCAGGGCCGCGGCACACAAGAGACGCCTATCAGGGCCCGATGTGCCGGCCGAGCGGCCCGCGCAGAAAGCACCTCCAAAACGGACACTGCGTGGCCCTTCCCACCCGGCCCCGCGGAGGGGAAGGGAGGGTTTTTGAAATGGGGAAAGCAGAAGAGCAACACATGTTTGGGCCCAAACGGTTACGGAGGAGGTCTTAAGCAGAGGGAGGGGCACGTGCAACTAATGAATCCTCTGGTCTGCCATCCCCTGATTCTGCCAGTCACCTTCCCTTCGCACTAAGCGGGGCGAAGGAGGGAAAGGGGGGAGGAACGCGTGCATAATATCAATCCTCTTCTCTGCGACCTGACCTCCCTCAACCTGTGACGATACGCATGGGCAGGCATGGAATGACATTGTGCTACCGACCGATTGTTTATGATCTGTTATCGGTCGGCTCAAACAAGGCAGCGGCTGTTTGACAGGGGGCACGCGGCATCGTCGGGCAAAGGCAGTGGACGGGTACTTGAACCTGCTGCTAAGACGTGGTGGCGAGGCTGGGCAGAGTATATGTCAAGAGAGCTGCTTGGAAAGGGCAAAGAGTAGAGAATCTAGTGCGCCCAGCCCGTACGGAGCACCACTAGTAGTCTCGAGCGAGCAAGTATTGGCAGATGCGGCTGTTGGAGGCTGGTCTGAACCAGCTGGCTTGCAAACATGTCTCCCTGCACCCCTGCCCGCTAAGCCCCATACAGCCCCCCAATAGATCCGATGCGCGAAGCAAGGTGGGGATTAACAGGGCTGCTTCGGAAATGGTAACATGTGATTGTCATTCGGATGTACGTCGCCTACGATCGCGCGTTAGCAGGAGCAAGGAACAGAGGCATACAATGACAGGACGGAAGTGTTGGTGTTGTGGGTTTGCCAGCAACGGACAACAACACGTGACTCAAAGGCACATGGAAACATAGGATGGGCGACGCACCCTGGCTTGTACGCTCTGGCTGAACTGATGGTGCACCTATTGGCTCGAGAACCCCAGCGTCCTCCCTCCTCCACACCCAACCTGAACAACATTGAGAGAACACGATGATCTGCACTATGGAGGATAGGCGCTGCCGGCCGTGCTCGGCTAGCTGCAGTAAGTAGCATCAGTGCATGCTCTGGGCACGGGTGGCGCGAGGTCCCCAGGAGTATCGGGAGGGCCCGTGCGCAGAGACCTGCCAAGGGCGCACCAGATGTACACATCGGGTACCCCTGGGCAGAGTAGTTCTGTTCGTTGCTACTGGGGAGTCGTGGATTGCGCCATGACGGTTTGAATGTGCAGCTGCGGGGGCTTTGTTGCTTGCAAAGCTTACAGGGAAGTTTCTAGAATGCGGCACGACAGGCGCCACTGTCCGTGCCAGGAGAGAATGGATGTGCAGCTCGCGCGAGCTTCCACGAGGGGTGTGTTTCGAGTGGCCATGTGGTGAGTAGAAGAGGTGGTTTGCCCTTCTCCCACGTGCACAACTGTGGAGGGTCAATGCAATTTGACATGTGCCTACTCCCTTCTCCTCATCCTCCTCCCGCTCCTGCTGCTGCTCGTGCTCCTACTCATCCTGCCCCCTTCCAGCTCATCCTCCCCAGCCGCTCCGCCTGCTTTTCCCCATCTTCCTCCCTCCCACAAAACAACGGCATTGGCTTACAGATTGAGGAGGAGGAGGAGGAGGAGGAAGAGGAGAAAGAGGAGGAGAAAGAGGAGAAAGAGGAGAGAGAGAGAGAGAGGATGAGGAGACAGAGAGGGGAGAGAGAAGGAGGAGGAGGAGGAGGAGGATGAGGAGGAGGACCAGAGAGAAGAGGCAGAGGAGACACTGCGTCGGAATGCAGGTGCCCCATTATCGCTTCACCGCCGCTCCCGCCTCTCTCGCCCGAGAGGCGCCTCGGCTGCACGGAGCGCCCCAGCGGCGATCGTGAGGGCTTCGGAGGGGCCGGAAACTCGAAACTCCTGGCCACGGCGACCACGCTTAGGTCGGGCCTGTCACCCTACAGGCCGATTTCCGAGGACAAATGCTAAATAGCCAACACATCTTCAAAACTAGACAAAAAAGTACGAAAACCTAGTCCCCAGACCATTTTTCACAATTTTTGAAGATTCCTCCTGTAGAGGGACAGGCTCGACTTACGATTACGCTGGCAGTGCAACAGTCGGTGGAAATGAATCTGCGTGACGACATATATACTTCAAGTGCGAGGGCTCCGAGGCTCGCGCTCCAAGCCCGATTATGGCATCGCGTTCGGACGGGACGTGGAGAACGCGCGCGAGAACGAAATTGAAGCTACGGCACCACACACCGTAACCCGACAGGCAGTCTCGGGCCTCTACACAGCCGAGCATGCAGACCGACTGCGTGTTACGCATCCTCCCCGTCGTGACCCACCAACCCGCCCAGGAGGAGGATTGATGCGGAAACATTGCGAACAGACCATCCGAAAGGCGAGGGGCACCATTATCCCCCGTTCCCTCCTCCTTCTGATCCTCTTCTTCCTCCTCCTCCCTCCAAACACTCTCCTCCTCCTTCTCCTCCTCCTAATGCTCCTCCTCCTCCTCATCCTCCTCTTCTTCCCCCCTACATCCTCCTCACTCCGTCCTGCCCGCTCCCTCACTTCAACTCCACCCCCACCCCCCACCTACCCCCCGCGTCCCTCCCCTTCTGCTCTCCTCCCTCCCCCATTCCCCCTCCACTTCCCCCCCACCTCCCGTCCTTCCTTCGTCTCACTCTCCCCCCTCCCGTCCCCTGCCTCGCCCCGTCCTCAGAGGCTTGCGGCCACGCGCTGGATGAGGATGGAAAGCCCAGCGTACCCGCCAATAGAAGGGCCGAGCGCTGGAACGACAGGTGGCCGCATGTGTATTCGGCTCTCGTCCAGACGAGCAGCATCGTGCGTATCCAGCCTGCTGGTAGAGAAACACGCGACATCGAACGCCACACACCCAGAATGGACGAGAGGACCTTCCAGAATGGGCATCGGACCCTCCCCTCCTGGCCTCCCCGAAGGGTCCACCTCCCTGACCACTTCTCCATCCCGGATCGATTCCTGACGGTCCTGGGGCACGAAAGCGGGCTCAGACTCCCAACATGACCAAACACCGCTGCACGATCAGGAACAACCCCATAACCATCTATGTTCATAGGTTCGCGCGAACATCCTGGGTGGGCGCTGGACCTCCCTCCCTGGCGCGCGGAGCGCGCCAGGGGCGACTGGGCGCCGACTCAAGAAACACGCGCGGACCTCTGAAAATCCATGCTTACATTTAGGTCGGGCATGTCCCCCTACAGGCCGATTTTGGGCGACAAATTAAAAATACCCAAACAGTACACCAAAACAGGCAAAAAACTCACAAACTCGTCCCCAGCTCATGTTTGCTACTAGTTTTGAACATTCCGCCTGTAGCGGAGCACGCCCGACTTAAGCTTACATCGCTCATCTCTCTGATTCGCGTCGTGATCTTCAGCTTCGACGCCGTGCGCGGCGAGGGGGCGCTGGCCGCTGAACAGGCCGAGGGCCAGGTGCAGCCCGTCGTTCGTCCACGACATGCACAAGACTTTGGAGCTGACCTGCCGGCCGGGCGGCAGCGGGCGCCGCGCGTGCGTGTACACAAAAAGCGTGCGGGCCCTCTGCCCGAAGCATCGTGCAATATGCGGAGGACGAGGGGGGAGAGAAGGAGGAGGCGGAGGAGGAGGAGGAGGAGGAGGAGGAGGTCTGCACCCCTGCACGGCCCTCTTCCTGGAGTCGCACCTGGACGCGCTCTGTGGCCGTAGCACGCCCCCTGGAGACATGCACGGTGCGAGGCGGCCGTAATCTCCTCTCCTCCTCATCCTTCTCCTCATCATCCCTCTCCTCGTCCTCTTCCGTTTCCTCCCCCTCCTCCTCCTCCTCATCATCACCATCATAATCCACATCCTCATACGCATCCTCATCCTCATCTGGATAATCCTCCGCCTCCTAATCATCAGCCTCATCTGTATCATCAGCATCGTCATCAGCAGCATCATCATCATAATCATCATCATCCTACTCATCATCAGCAGCATCATCATCACGATCGTCATCAGCATATTCATCCACATCATCATCCTCATCATCAGCATCGTTATCATCATCAGCACCCGCATCATCATCAGTACCAACATCATCATCATCATCATCATCGTCATCATCAGCAGCATCGTCATCATCACCAGCATCATCAGCAGCACCACTACCACCATCATCATCGTCATCATCATCACCATCGTCACCATCATCATCATCCTCCTCCTCGGCATCCTCATCCTCGTGGTCACCACTATACTCAACATCATCATCATCATCATCAACATCATCATCATCATCACCATCATCATCATCAACATCGTCATCATCGTAAGCATCATCATCATCACCATCATAACCACCACCACTACCGAAAGCATCGTCGTCATCAGCATCCTCATCATCAGCATCATCGTCGTCGTCAGCAGCAGCAGCAGCATCAGCATCATCATCAGCATCATCATCAGTATCAGCATCGTCAGCAGCAGCATCCTTATCCTCATCCTCATCCTCATCCTCCACCTCATCATCCTCGTCAACAATATCATCCTCAGCATCGTCATTATCATCAGCATCATCGTAATCATCATCACCAGCATCAGCACCACCATCAGCATCATCATCATCATCAGCAGCGGCATCAGCATCAGCACCAGCACCAGCATGATGATCATCATCATCATCATCATCATCATCAGCATCACCACCACCACCACCATCATCATCATCAGCATCATCATCACCATCACCATCATCATCATTATCATCAGCATCATCATCATCATCATTATCATCATCATCATCATCATCATCATCAGCATCAGCATCAGCATCATCATCATCATCATCATCATCATCATCATCATCAGCATCATCATCTCTCCCTTCTCCACGGCCGCCTCGCCTTACCTGTTTCACCCTCTCAAGCGGTGCTCCATTTGCCGCTCAGTGCCCCCAAGCTGCCCGACTGGCTTGCGCGGTCGCCAGGTCCGCGACACCATACGAAAGTGTGTTTGTTGAACGGCTCAAGCTCACGAACCTGCCACAGCGAAGAGCGTCCACTATGTGCTAAATGCGGTGGCCTTTGCGAACATCGTTTCATGAGGCGCAGGAGGACAGACTGGCATGATCCCTGGAGGCGCACATCCGAAACGAACATACGATACAACACGTTGCAGCACATCGTTGCCAGGGCGGCTTGGCCAGAAACGCCCGCCACGGAGCCTATACGACAAGATCTGTGAGCGCTCGCGTCGCACCCGCGGAGGCGACGCACGCACATAGCGTAAGCATGTTTGGGGGATGCCGGCTTCGTGGTAATGTTTCTGTCCCCGAAGTGCCCTGAGGGAACTGCGTGCTCTATAATGGAAACCTATCGCAAGGACGGGCAATAAGGACGCAACGGCCTTGGACGCCGAATTTGGCACTGTTTGGGCGGCGGGCTGCCAACACCTTGAGGAGTTGGCCGGTGGAAACCGTGAAGGACGGGCCGCAAATGCAGGGACGCAACGGTACCCTCAGGACACCCGTGCGTCTTTAGGATGAGTTTTGACTGTGTAGAGCCGAGTTCGACCTCAAGAAGACGCGCAAGTCTCTCGGGACGAGGAGGGACAAGGGGAGGGGAAGGTCCAGGCTCCTCCTTTCTCCCGACGACAGTATAGTTTCTTAGTGGCGGTAGCGGGTCTGGTAAGCGCGACCTGGGGGGCGAAGAATGCGCCACAGACGAGCGGCGAGTGCCACACGTCCTCCCAATCCTCCTTCCTAGGTTTTACCGGCTGTGACCCCTCCTCCTTCCTCGTTTAGATGCGGGGGGCGAAGAGGAGGCTTTGGAACCACTCCCAGCGGTTTCGGAAGCCGTGAAGATGGATGGGGGAGGAAGAGGAGGAGGAGGAGGAGGAGGAGGAGGAGGAGGAGGAGGAGGAGGAGGTTGTGTTTGGGAGGCTGTCGGCGGCTTACGGCAATTTTGAGGTGGGGTTCTATGGTTTCCGGACGGCTTCAAGAGGCTCCCCCAAGAGTGTGGGGCGAAGCGTCTGCCATTGCCACTCACCTCCTCCGTCTCCCCTCCTGATCGTCATTCTCCATCCTCGCCCTCCTTCATCATCCTCTCCCCCTCCCCCCCCCTCCCTTGTCCCCTCCCCCCCTCCCTCCCCTTTCTCCTCCCCACTTCTCCCTCCCCTCCTCCCTCTGCCCTCTCATCCTCCCCCTCCTCCTCCCCGACCCCCTCCCCTGGACTCGCGCCGCTGAGAATCCCAAAGGTCCATCTCTCCCCCCACCTCTCCTTTCCCTCCTCTTGGTGGCGAGCGAAGGGGGGAAGTGAGAAGGGGCGGGCCTTCTCGGAAGGCTCGGGCCTTCCGAGGAGTTCCCAAGCCCCCCCCGAGGACACAGAAAGCTCCTCGGAAGGCCTGAGGGCTTCTGAGAAGCCCCGCCGCCTTCTGAGGCGGCCTTCTCCTCCTCGCTTTCCCCCCCCGCGCTCGCCGCGGATCCTCCGGTGGCCACCGCCGCCCGCGCGGGCGCGCGCCTTGTGCTTGGACACGGACTTCTGCTCCGGGGACCACAGGCCCAGGTCGGACGCCGTGCCGCTGGCGAGCTGCTGCGTCACTGGCGAGCACGCTCTGGCGTAATGTCGGGCGTGTCCCCCTGCAGGAGGATTTTCGACGAAAAAATAAAAATACCCCCAAAATAATAAAATAACAAAATCAAGAAATACTAAAAACAAATAGTCCCCAGACTATTTTTGGAGTATTTTTTCGTCGAGAATCCCTCCCCCTGTAGGGGGACAGGCCCGACTTAACTCTGGCAGACGGCCACGCGCGAGAGCCCTTTAGACAATGGTGACCCTCTAGTGTGCGGCTGCGTCTCCATATGGCGGCATACGCACGGTCGAGTGCTGTCCCTGCTAGCTCGCGCGCGTGCCGCTCGTATCACTGGCCGCATCACTGGCCGCGTGCGCAACCCCCGACCGAGAGAGGGGTGAGGGCCGCTGCCGCTCCATGTGCAGCGCTGTACCCCCGAGGCCGAGGCAGCGACCCTCCTTGCGTGCGCGCGTTCAGGGAGCCACGGGGGGGCGGTCACAATCCAGGCGCGCTCGCCGATGCTGGAGGGGACACCGGGGAGCCGCACCAGAGGGCACTCCGGCGAACGGCCACTCTTGCTGGGAGTCGAGGCAAGAGGGGGGGAGGGGCGCGCACATGCGCCGGCCGGGCTCGCGCGCCCGCTGACCTCTTCCTGCCGCCTCGCGGCCTCTTCCCACTTTCCAGCCGCCGCTGCCGCGTGTGCTGCCGCTGCCGCTGCTGCTCGTCTCTGCTGCCTGTCGCTGATACCGTTGCTACACACGCTCGCCTCAAGCGTTCCGCGCCCCAGGGCGAGCCCGCCCCAGCTGCGGCCCTCGAATGGGAGCGTTCGTGTGCCGTCAGCGCAGACACTTCGGCGCATCCCCCATGACATTTTTGATTACAAAAAATATGAAGCCTCTTTCTGGACCCTGAACCTCCTCCTTGCTCTTGTTCTGTCATTTCCTCGTCCCTCTCATCATCCTTCTTCGCCTCCGCCATCCTTCCCCGCGTCCTCTGCCTCCTTCTTCTCCTCCTCCTCCTCCTCCTTCACCGACTCTTCGTGGAAAGGGAGGACGCGCCTCAGCGATAGGCCCAGAGCAGAAGAGATGTCATATTTTGCCCCTCCATATCGCCCTCAATGTATCTGGCTCAGTCGCCTCCATTCCTCACCCTCTATCCCCCATCACTATACACCTGTGCCCCCCTTCCTCAAATTAGGTATGTCCCGCTCTCCCGGTATAGTGCGGCCGCTCTTTCTCTTTCTCTCTCTCTCTCTCTCTTTGTGGTCTCTCTCCATTTGTTCCTAGCTCCTTCCCTCTACCCCCCTCTTTCTCTATTCACATACACTTTCTTGCAACTCCGACATGGGATCGCGAAGTCGCGAAACACCTCAAAACTGGCATGATCTCAATGCTGGTCGTTTCTGTGCTCGTCGGCAGTGCTTACGTGATCGTCTTCCACACTGTCGCGTAGGAACTTCCATGGCTTAGGGGTGCCATGGGCACCCAATTATCCGCCCTGCTCCTCCTCGTTTTGGTTCCCGCTGGTCCAAGAATTTTTTTGGAGGGAAAAGTTGGAAGCACACACGATGATTCAACAAGGGATGTGAAGCAGATCTTTAGCAGGACAGTGAAACCTGGCAGGCCTGATGTATCAAACACCTGTTGATCAAGAACAACTGAACAAATTTCCACCCCCGCCGCTATCACACTTAGTGGGATAGAACATGAATGTCAGCACGCAGGCTTGGCCAGAAAACAGTTCCAACTTGTGCCGATGCAGGTGCGCAGGAAAAAGGGTTTAAACGACGCTTCGGAGGCGGAGGGGAAGGAACGCGAGGGAGGGGAGTCTGAACAAAAACGCTATACAAAACGCACACCAGTAGCCAAGACGCAAGCCGATACGAAGTCAACCTACATCGTATCACTCGGGCTGGGGGGAACGGGAAGACAGAGGGCAGGCAGAAACGTCAAACCGGTACAAGACTGCGGGAGCAGCGAGTACTGGCTCAGTGAAACAACGTATCATGCGAGGGGGAGGCGAGCAAAGGAACGAAAGAGCTCATGGGTGGAGCCCAGCTGGCTGGGCCGCGTCAGCAGTTGGCGGCACCGCCGTTGGCACTGCTCCCGAGGCGCAGGCTCAGTGGATGTTCCCTGGACCAGCCAGGCGATCGAGAGGCCTGCCGCCACCGCGCAGGACTCCAGGCCGGCGTGGGCCGCGCGAAGGTTCCAAATGGCGCGGCTCTCGTCATACCAAGTCTGGCCACGCACCAAGTCGCACTTCGAAGACGAGGGCGTCGCAGGGCCGGCCAGCTCTTCATCAGGACCATCCTCGGACATGACTGAGGTCAGGCTCGCGGGGGGCATGGCGTTGCTCTCGCACCAGTCTGGCCACGCACCAAGTCGCACTTCGAAGACGAGGGCGTCGCAGGGTCGGCCAGCTCTTCATCAGCACCATCCTCGGACATGACTGAGGTCAGGCTCGCGGGGGGCATGGCGCTGCTCTCGCACCAGTCCGGCCACGCACCAAGCTGCACGGCCCGGCCCGGCGCGTCGATCTGCCCTCGTAGCGTGCGGCGCCGGCGTGGGATCCGCAAGCCGCCGCTGGTGCCGGCCTCCCAGCAGTGCACCCGGCATGTGGCCGCCAGGGCCCCCGCGGCGGCGTCGGGGATCTGCGTCCGGAGCACCGGGGAACGAGGGCCCCGCAGGGCGGCAGGCGACGCCCGTTCGCGCGGCCCCGGAAGGATCAGCGCGCAAGCCTCCTGCTCGAGCCGTCGGTCCAAGAAGCGTGGCAACTCCAACTCCAGCTCCAAGCTGTTCGCCACTTGCTTCAGCGGCCATCGCTGCGCCGCTTCAGAGCGACGGCGAAGTCATTCAGTGGCTCTATTGTACCTGCGTCAGCTCCAACAATACATTCGCACCGTGCGCTGACTGCTCTACCCTCTTGGCCTAAATTCCTGCGTCGGTCAATGATTTTCTCATCCCGCCGATATGCTTGGACATGCTCCTCATCCTCGCCTCGCACTTCTCACTTGTCATTGTCACCACACGCTCCGCAAATATATCGGAAATGCCGTCTACAGCTTCCTGCGGTGTAGACAATGGCACCACCATCTCCGACACGTTGATAATTCCCCCCTCCTTGGGCGACTTGGCCATATCCTTCTTGCGCGAGAAACTAGCATCATCAACATCTCCAATACGGAAGAACTGCCACCGCGTCCTCTGCCATAACACCCTCGTTGCCGAACTAATCCGGAAACAGTGGCGCTTCGAAGACGAGGGCGTCGCAGGGTCGGCCAGCTTTTCATCAGGACCATCCTCGGACATGACTGAGGTCAGGCTCGCGGGGGGCATGGCGTAAATTCTAACGTCCTTGAGCAACAAATGCCGTCTTGAGCCAAAATGTCTGGGCGCACTGCTCGTCTTTATCTATACATATATATATACACATATGTTTACATATATATATATATATATATATATATATATATATATGTATACCTCTATATATATACCTACGATTGGAACGCACTGTTGCTGGATTCATAACACATCTGATCGTGCCGCTATTTCATATCGTACTTAAAATTCATACCTATACATATATCGGAGGTTGGGGGGTGAGATCGAAAAGGAACGGAGAGCCCCACTACCGGGAAATCGATTTCGGTTTCGTGTTCGTGCGTGCCGTGCGGGCGAGGCGAAGCTGCGTGGGCGGGCGAGAGAAAGTCTCCTGTGGCTAAAGCGCGGCCGGAGCAAAAGAACCTTGACCAGGCGGCCGGTGCCCCGCGGTGTCCCGCCGGTGTCCCGCTGGTGTCCCGTGTGGCTGAGGCGCGGCCGGGGCAAAAGAACCTTGACCGGGCGGCCGGTGCCGCGCGGTGTCACACCGGTGTCCCGCTGGTGTCCCTTCGGTGTCCCGTCGGTGTCCCGATGATGATGATGATGATGATGATGATGATGATGATGATGATGGTGATGATGGTGATGGTAACGGTAATGATGATGATGGTGATGATGATGATGTTGATGATGGCGATGATGATGATGTTGGTGTCGTTGATGATGATGATGATGATTATGATGATGATGATGATCATGATGATCATGATGATGATGATGACGTCGATTGTGAGATCGATTGTGATATCGATAGTGGGACCGAATGTGAGATCGATTGTGCGATGCTGATGGTGATGATGGCCATGATGGTGATGATGATTGTGATGATGATGACGACGTTGATGATGATGATGATGATGATGCTGATGATGATGATGACGATGATGATGATGTTAATGGTGATGTCGATGATGATGATGATGATGATGACGACGTCGATAGTGATATCGATTGTGAGATCCCCAACAACGCCCCCAAGAGCGAGCGGCAACGCAACTATCTCCACTGGCATTGTCACAACAACATTCACCACTGTTGCCCATTGCTGCCCCACCCCCCAACCTCCTTATCACCCGCAGGGTGGTCGTATAGGTATATACATGGATATATGGATCGAGCTGTTGATGGAACCATATTACATCGTATCATGCCGATGGCACAGATCGCTGACCATCATACGTGTTCCCAGCCTGGTTCCAGAAGATCGCACTATCGCTTCTCTCTCTCTCTCTCGACCTTTCCCCCCACATCTCTCTGTGTGCACATGTATATGTGACATACACGTGCTGTGCGACCGCGCCCAGGGGATCCGGGCTCGCAGTCCAGCCTGGGTTGTAGCACAGGCACTGGATGGACTCGTTGTGGTTGTACTTGAGGATGCCTTCCGCCTGCCGCGCGCGAAGGGAGGGCCGGGCGCAGCGAGGCAAGCCCGGGCTGGCCCGCGGCCCAGGGCACGGGGGACAGCAACGCGCCCGACCCTTGATCGGGGACGGCGGACGCAGTCACGGTCCGAGCGCGCGCAGACTCGGGTGAGGTCGGGCCCGATGAAAAATGAAAAATCATGCACAAATGCTCAAGCATGATTCAACAAGTGCTCCAAACATCGTCCCCAGACTATTTTGTTGACCACCTTTGAAGGTTCCTCCCGTAGAGGGACAGGCCCGACTTAACACGAGGGGCAGGGACACGCCCGACCCTTGATCGGGGCTGGCGGACGCAGTCACGGTCCGAGCGCGCGCAGACTCGGTGCCCAGGCATCGGACGAGGGGACCTCTGAGAGCTGGCGATTCTGGTGCAGGGTGTGCCGGTCTCCGCGATCAGCGCAAGAGCGTCGCCGAGCGCACCGAGGGCAAGCCGGAACGCTCTGTGGAACGACTTCTTTTTTTGGGGGGGAACGGCGCTGAAACGACTGATCCTCAGCCTGGGCCTGCCCAGATGCGGGAGGCGAGGCGAAGGGAGCGGGATGAAGCAGCGGCAAGGGCAAGGGAAGAAGAGAGCCCACGCCCTAGCCGCTCAAGGTCTTCCCCCCCTTTCTCTCGGCGGTGAATAGGACTGGTCCTAAAACCTCCTCCTCTTCCTCCTCCTCCTCCTCCTTGTAGCCGTAATCGCAATCGTAGTCGTTGCTGTCGTCGTCGTTGTTGCGCAGCGGGTGCCGCGGAAAAACAGATTCTAGGTACCCCCTTTTTGGTGGGACGCCCATATTTCAATAGGGCCGCCGATCAAATAATCCGTAATCCTCTAGTGGGAGGGGTTTTCTAAAAACCGTCCAAGGTCGACGCCCAAATAGACGCCATAAATATCAGCCCGCACCGATCCCGACATGGGCTGGCAGGACGCCAGCACTTAAGCTGGCAGGGCCTCTCGGGGTCTTGAACACCGGCTGCACTGTGGTGGCGTACTATCTTATTCATCAGAGTGAGGGCGACGAGATCTATGCATATCCACTGCTCCTGGCCAGGCCAATCTTGGGCCCAGGAGCGGTGTATACGCCCTCCTGGCCTGGCCAGGGAGGCATATATACAGCTCCTGGGCCCAGGATGGGCCTGGCCAGGAGCAGTGGATATGCATAGATCTCGTCGCCCTAAGAGTGAGGGGGACGACCGGTCATTCGCTGACCCTGGGTGCGTGGCTGAACTGGAGTTCCGCGGCGCGGATTCTGCTTGATTGTTTGCTGTCACCGTCCCACCCGCGACCCGCCCCGCGATCCACCCGCGCCCCGCGACCCACCCCGCGACCCACCCCTCGACCCATCCACGACCCGCCTACATTGCTTTGCCGGAAAAACCAGCGCCTGCGGGAGACTCGTTGTGAAATGTGCTTATACATCGGAGGTGAGGGGGCGAGATCGAAGTGGAACGGAGAGCCCCCCTACCGGGAAATCGGTTTCGGTTTCGTGTTCGTGCGTGCCGTGCGTGCGGGCGAGGCTGCGTGGGCGGGCGAGAAGAAAGTCTCCTCCGACTGAGGCGCGGCCGGACCAAATGATTCCTTTCCGGGGGCCGGTGGCCCGCGGTGTCCCGCCGGTATCCTGCCTCCGGCTGAGGCGCGGCTGGACCAACTGATTCCTTTCCGGGGGCCGGAGGCCCGCAGTGTCCCGCCGGTGTCCCGCCGGTGTCCCGTCGGTGTCCCGATGATGATGATGATGATGATGATGATGATGATGATGATGATGATGAGGATGAGGATGAGGATGAGGATGATGATGACGTCGATGATGTTGATGATGATGATGATGGTGACGGTGATGGTGGTGATGATGATGGTGTCCTGGTGATGATGATGATGATGATGTTGACGATGTTGTTGATGATGACGGCAATGGTGGTGATGATGATGGTGTCCCGATGATGATGATGGTGATGATGCTGATGTTGCTGATGATGACGATGATGACGATGATCCTGATGATGTGAATGATAAGATGATGATGATGATCGAGATGATGATGACGATGATGATGATGATAGTGTCTCGATGATGCTGGTGAAGATGAGGTTGATGATGATGATGATGTTGATGATGCTGATGTTGATGATGTGGATGATGATGATGATTTTGATGATGGTGGCCCGGTGATGATGATGCTGATGTTGGTGGTGATGATGGTGCGGCGCTGAAGATGGTGGTGATGCTGGTGACGATGATGATGATGTTGTTCATGATGATGATATTGATGATTATGTTACTGATGATGATGATGATGCTGATGATGATGATGATTGTCCCGATGATGATGATGATGTTGTTCATGATGATGATGAGATGATGATGATGATGATGATGATGATGATGATGATGATGATGATGATGATGATGGTGGCGTTCCGATGCTGATGATGCTGATGGTGTCCCGATGATGATGTGAATGATGATGGTGACGCTGGTGGTGTCCCGATGGTGATGATGGTGATGATGATGATGCTTATGATGGTGATGCGGTGATGATGACGATGGTGTCCCGATGATGATGGTGATGCTGATGACGTTGATGACGATGGTGTTGATGATGATGGTGACGTTGATTGTGAGATCGATTGTGGTATCGATAGTGAGATCGATGATGAGACCGAATGTGAGATCGATTATGAGATCGACAGTGGGATCGATAGTGGGATCGATTGTGAGATCGATAGTCACATCGATTGTGAGATCGATCGAATGAAATAGATCGAGTGAGATCGATTGTGAGATCGATCGAGTGAGATCAATCGAGCGAGACCGATAGCTGCGGCGGGCTGTTTCAGAGCATTGCAATCTGACGGCGACCCCGCCGCCCCCTCACTCTGATCCGTTACTGCGGGGTGCTGCGTACCGAACTGTAGGTGCACGAGACACGGGGGAACTATAACGGAGACCTCACGGGAGACCACACTGGAGATCATCCGAGAGAGCATACGGGAGAACACACAAGAGACCATCGCGAGACCATACGGGAGACCGTATGGAAGACTACGCGGGAGTCCATGAGGGAGACCATACGAGGAGACCATGGGCCAAGCGTACGGGAGACCAGACGGGTGACAATACGGGAGATCGCGGGCCACGGGCCACCGATTCCTGTCCCGGAGGAGCTCTCACGAGCCTTGAGGCGAACTATATGACCCTCACAGACAAGCTGCTTCGGGAAAACTTGAGGCCGACCATGGTTGGTATCATGCTCGACCTTTAGGGGCACTTTGCCAAGCCCAGGGGGCCGCCAAGAAGTGATGCGGGATGAGAACACCGCTCCGGGGAAAGGGTCGAGACTTACGAAGGTCCACAGCTTCGAGAGAGGATCCTTCAAGGTTCCAGGTCCTACAGGCCTTCCCCTTCCTCCTCCTCCTCCTCCTCCTCCTCTTCTTCCTCCGTCCGTCCGTCCGTCCGTCCGTCTGGCCTCATCCTCCTCTCCGTTCTGTCCAGCAGCGCTGTACGGCGACCGGCATAGAAACGCAAGGCAGCCTTTCACCCTGCTACTGCTTGCTAGCCCGCCTCAGTCCTCTCTTTTCCGAAAAGGAGAGAGAGAGAGAGAGAAACAAAAAAAAAAGAAAGAGAGAACACACAAACGAAATGGAATATACTCTACTCTCACGAATCCGGAAATTAATGTAGAAACTTGAAGCATGGATACGTTTTCAAGATACCTAATCTGGGTGACGGGGCGACAATGCTGAAGGTATCGATCGTGATGTCACGTACCAAGGATTATCTTGCGCTGTGCTGTGCTGAATTATGTGTCATACCGCGGTGAACTGCGTTGTAGTCCTTGGCATCCGAATCCTCACCGAACTGATCTGGACATGAAGCTCGAGCTGCCTGAGCGAATAGCTCGCCGCAGAGGTGGTTGCAGTCGAAACGTGCGGGGCGCGCAACCAGCTCGAGCTCAAGATGTAACTGCTTTTTCCTCTCCCGGGTAGCGGCCCTTACCCATGGGAAGGGAAGGGTTCGGGCGGGAGGGTCACGGTAACGGCGGCCGGGCCGCGGCCTGCGCCCGCCAGGGTGCGCCCGCGCCACCGGCACATCGATCGCATGTGTGCACCGCGCCCACTGTGCACACGTCAATGCCCCAATGCCGGCGTGCAGCACAGCGCCACCTGTTTAATGGAGGATGACGATTAGTAGATGACCGGGGGTCGTGTTCACGCGGCGACGCCCGGGATGACGATTAGATAAAGCCGGCCGCGGGCTGGAAAACTATTTTTTAAATCGTTCTCCTCCAGGCAGAAAATTATGCAGAAATGCACGAAAACTATTTGTTTAATCGTTCTCTCCCATTTTTTATTAATCGTCATCCCGCATTACACACCACCATGCCTCCGTACACCACCGCAGCCGCGCGCACTGCCGCACCACGTCGCCTCTGCACACTGCGGCGCCTGCGTATATACTGCAGCATGCTGCGTGCGCGACGGCGCCCGTGTACACCGCCTTGGCTGCGTGCACCAGAACGCCAGCGCCGTGAAACTGGATCACCTCAGGATTTCACAGACAACGTCTCTTTGATATAACATTGCGCCCCTGGATTCTATAAACAACAATTGTGAGGGGGTGAGATCGAGGGGGTGAGATCGAAGTGGAACAGAGAGCCCCCCTACCGGGAAATCGGTTTCGGTTTCGTGTTCGTGCGTGCCGCGCGTGCGGGCGAGGAGAAGCTGCGTGGGCGGGCGAGAAATGTCCCGCCTCTGGCTGAGGCGCGGCCGGACCAAAAGTCTCCCTTCCGGCAACCGGCGCCGCGCGGTGTCCCATCGGTGTCCCGATGATGATGATGATGATGATGATGATGATGACGATGATGATGATGATGGTGATGGTGATGGTGATGATGATGATGACGATGTTGATGCTGATGATGATGATGGCCATGGTGGTGATGATGATAGTGTCCCGATGATGGTGATGTTGGTGATGCTTATGTTGCTGATGACGAAGATGATGATGGTGTCCCGATGATGATGGCGATGATGTTGATGATCCTGATGGTGTTAATGATGATGAGATGATGAGATGATGCTGATGATGAAGAGGACGTTGATGATGGCGCCCCGATGATGAGGATGATGCTGTTGATGATGATGCAGTTGATGAAAATGATGGTGATGATGATGATGGTGTCCCGCTGATGGTGATGATGCTGGTGATGATGACGATGATGGTGTCCCGATGATGATGATTTTGATGCTGTTGCTGATGATGAGGTGATGCTGATGATTTTGATGGTGGTGGCCCGATGGTGATGATGATGCTGATGTTGATTGTGATGGTGTCCCGATGCTGATGGTGGTGATGATGGTGGTGACGATGATGATGGTGTCCCGATGATGATGATGTTGATGATGTTGCTGATGATGATGGTGTCCCGATGGTGGTGGTGTTGATGATGTTGTCCATGATGATGATGATATGATGAGGATGATGATGATGGTGGTGTTCCGATGATGAAGATGGTGTCCCGATGATGATGATGATGTTGATGGTGATGGAGACGATGATGGTGTCCCGATGATGCTGATCATGGTGATGATGATGATGGCCATGGTGGTGATGATGGTGTCCCGATGATGGTGATGATGCTGATGCTGACATTGCTGGTGATGATGATGATCATGGTGTCCCGATGATGATGATGATGATGATCCTGGTGATGTTGATGATGATGCGATGAGGAGGTGCTGATGATGAAGATGATGGTGATGATGATATGATGATGGTGTCCCGATGATGAAGGTGATGATGATGAAGTTGATGATGCTGCTGTTGGTGCTGATGATGATGGTGTCCCGATGATGGTGGTGATGACGATGATGATGTTTGATGATGATGCTGATGATGAGGATGATGATGAGGTGACGCTGGTGTTGATGCTGGTGGCCCGATGATGATGATGCGGATGGTGATGATGATGGTGTCCCGATGATGATGCTAATTTTGATGGTGATGATGATGGTAACGATGATGGTGGTGTCCCGGTGATGGTGATGTTGATGGTGATGTTGTTGATGATTATGATGGTGGTGTCACGATGATGATGATGTTGACGATGCTGTTCATGATGATGATGCGATGATGATGATGGTGGCGTTCCGATGATGGTGATGCTGATGATGTGACGATGGTGTTGTCCCAATGATGAAATTGGTGGTGATGATGATCATGTTGATGGTGATGGTGATGAGGTGAAGATGATGATGGTGTCCCGACGATGATGATGACGTTGATGATGATGGCGACGATGATAATGATGCTGACGTTGATTGTGAGATCGACTGTGGTATCGAAGGTGATATCGATAGTGATACCGAATGTGATATATCTATATATATATATATATTTATATTGCGAGATCGATCGTGAGATCGATATTGAGATGAGATCAATAGTCATATCGATTGTGAAATCGATCGAATGAAATAGGTCGAATGATATCGATTGTGAGATATATCGAGTGAGATCGATCGAGGGAGACCGACGATAGCAAGATCGCTAGTAAGATCGATAGTGAGACCGATCGACTACAACGTTGGCTCCTCCCTCCCCCCGACCCTCCTTATCACCCGAAGGGTGGTCGTATAGGTTGGGTTATTGAAAGGATGACCTATGGAAAATGTAGTGCCTTTGGACTCCACATAACATAAACTTCTTATAGAGTTCCGAAAGAAGTCGCTATGAAAAGCGGAGCGCTTCTGGATTCCACGGAAATCAACTGTTAGATAAAAGGGATCCCGGTGGAAAAGTGGGGCGCCTTCGAATGCCACAGAAAACAGATGTTTGATAAACATGTTTTACAAGAGCCTCTATGGAAAAGGGAGCGCCTGAGGATTCGACACGCGTGCACCGCAACGCCTGCGTACACCACAGCGTTTGTGTGCACCGCAGCAACCGCGTGCAATACAGAGCCAGCGTGAACCACGCTGCCTGCGTGAACCACAGCGCCCGCGCACACCACAACGCCTGCGGGGGAAGGCGCGAAGCAGCCCAGTCTCTGTCTTCTCCATGGCGATGGGTCCACAATCGTTACGTGCAGTAAGGACAGGTGGCAAGGATTCAAAACCCTTGGAAACCAAACTTGGGACTTGTTGGCAAAAATTGTCCAATGAAAATGGCAAAGGACAGGCCGCAGAGTCAAGACCACAAGGGTGCTCTGGCTGGAGAAAACGCGCGTTCTATTAGGCGCGCCGGCTGTATCGCACTGCAACTGAGCACTGGCCAAGAGGCAGAGTCGAAAAAACCTTCCGTAGCTGGGCCGTCGACGACGACGAAGATGACTACGATGGCCAGGCTTTGTTTTCCTTTGCCGTCCCTCGTCCACAACTACATATCCCATAGCAGCTTGCCCCCGACCGCCTTGTGGCCCTCAACGAGGCAGGGCTTCGCGCAGCGAGCGGCCCACGCCGCTCCTAGAAGACCCTGGTGGCCGTCGGTCCCATCTCCGATATGGACTTCGAGCCGCGGGCTCGTTTCTGCGGGTCCCCGGGGCCCGAAGCGGCCCCCTGGGCCGCGATCAATCTGGAACACCCGTGCCGGGGCCGCCGCCGCGTCAGCGCGGCGCGGCCAGAAGCCCCTGGCCAGTGGGAAGAGAGCTCCCACATTCTGCAAATGCCGGTCAACCGACCTACCGCCCTCCGAGCGGGCACCTTGGCAGCGAGTCCGCCTGACCTTTGCGCACCGCAGTGGCCTGCAAGCGCCGCAGCGCGCGTGTGAGCACCCAAACGTTTCTTTTCAGCACCACGGCATGCCTGTGAGCTCGGCGCCGCAACAGGTGGGGAGCCTGCGAGCGCCACAGCAAGTTTATGAGCATCAACGCGTCAACGCGTGCCATTCAGACCACGCCATGCTTGTGAGCAGAACGCCATATCTGCGGGGGGCCCGCTCCCAGCATGTAGGGGGAAGGCTCAGGCCCCCCTCCCCGCAGCACGATCGTCAGCGTTCCGGGGTTAAATCATGGCCGGCGGCATGTGCGCGGCCCAGGGGGGGGGCAGGGACGTAATGAAATAAAAAGAGGCGCCATGAAATCTGGGGAGATCTCATGGCCCCCGCCATGATCCACCTCCCCCCAGTCATCACCCCCCCCCTTTGCCGCCCCCGAGCTTTATACTCGGGGGGGGGGAGGTTTGGCCCGGGTGCCGAGCCTTCCGCCGGGGAGGGAACAAACAAAAAAACGCTCACGATCCGATGCAGTTCTGAAGCGGGACGAACCCAGACGGGGCGAATACAATTTTTGATTCGCGGGTCGAGAGCGCACCTCTTCCGGTCGAAGCTAAGCGGGCCGCGCGGAGCTTGAATTAACAAAGAGGGGGGGAAGGGAAGGAGCGCAGCCTCACGGCGAGGCCAGGAGGAGGCAACGGGGCGAATACAAACCGAGGCGGAACGCACCGACAGTGGACGGACCGAAGCGCGGCGCACCGAGAGACGCGACGAACCGAGACAGGACGGACCGAAGCAACACGAGCCGAGACGAGGGCCGAAGCGGCCCTGACGGAATCGAGGCAGAACGAACTGCGGCTGGGACGAGCCGGATACGTTCCGGCTCACTTTCCTGAATCCACATGGCGTCTCCTATCGAGGGAGCCGAACTCCAAGGGCCGAGAACCACTCAGACAATAGCAAAGATGTGCGCCCCCAAAGCCGCGATCCTAGTGTCAATTGCGACTGATCCGTGTTTGGCTGTACCTGTGCTGCGCTATTCCGTCTTAGCTTGTTCCGTGTTCCATCGCGTTGTGGACCAAGGCGTCCTTGGCATCCGAATCCTGACCGAACTGATCTGGATCGTAAGCTCGAGCTGCCTGGGCGAATAGCTCGCCCAGAGGTGGCTGCAATCGAAAAGTTCGGGGCGCGCTACCAGCTCGAGCTCAAGATCCGATTCAGTTCTGAAGCGGGACGAGCCCAGACGGGGCGAATACGAAGCGAGGCGGAACGCACCGACAATAGACGGACCGAAACTCTGTGACAGGACGATCCCCCCTGGGTGGCTTAGACACGTGAAAACCAATGTCAAATGAAAGGACGCATGACGCATGCTAGATGCCCCCTCCGCGTATGTACTTCTACGTTCGAATAGTCCGACGACCTCAAATTAGATATCTCCCTGGGTGGCCGGGGCGGGAAGACAAGCGCTTGGCGAGAAATCTGCAGAACCAGCGCTTCGATTGAAACATCCTGGAACTCTGCGAGACGAGCGTTTCGCATGAGACATCCTCAACAATTCTGCAAAAGACGCGTTTCGCATGAGACATCTTGAACACATGAACTCGCGGAAAGAACTCGCTGGCCCTGCGCAAATCGAGGGCTGGCAAAGCTACGAACTAAAAAAAACTCTGGACCCACGCCCATTTCTGGGAAAACAACGGACAGCGCCGATCCAAGAAGTCCGCACGGCCCTGCTTGCGTCCTTGATCTTCTTGAAAGGGCCGCCAGAAGGCCGGGGCACAGTGGAGTTGGAAAAAAAGCTAGCCTTCGGGTGCCAGATCTTTGTCCGCATCCACGGCGTCCCTGAGAGCGTTCTGGAACGCCCCGAGAGCGTTCTGGGATGCTCCTGACGCGAGTTGTCCCTGGCGCAGCGCCTCCTGGAGAGGAACGAGCAGGGGCCACCTCTGCCGAGAACCCAGCGGCGCGAGCCGACCTCCGGGGCGGTGGGGTGGCACGACCGAGCGCAGCACAGTGCATACAGGACGACGCTCAGGCGGGCCACCGCCCGGGGGTCGGCGGCCCCCGTTCTCGTTGGCGGTGGTTCCCGCTGTCCCTCCGGAGAGAGAGTGGAGCGGGCCTCGAGGGGGGGTTCATGGCATCCAGCGCGTGGACTAGCAATGAATCGTCCGATACGCTTGCCATGCCCCTCCGCTCGGCTCAGTTCCCGCTCCCTCATCGCCCTCTGCATCTGTCCCTGTCTCCAGCCCGCGCTTGCAGCCAGATTAGGGCGTGCTCCCAGTGGGGCGTGCGCGGCGTGCTCCAGGATGCATCTGTGCGCCAGCCAGTGCTGGCAGCCAGCCAGTACTGGCAGCCAGCCAGTGCTGGCATCAGTCCAAGCTGATTCTCTAGTGGCAGGGTTCTCTCGGCGAACTCCCCTCCGCGGCGATGCTAGCGTTGAGCCCACGAACCTCGCTTGGGCCCACCACAAGGGGATCGTCATGGCGGTTCTCACACTTCTCGCGTTCAGGGAGGCGATCTCGGCTGGACGAATTTCCCTGGTTTGGAGAATCCTGCGGGCTTACTCGTAGAAGGGAAGATACGGGGGAAGATGAGGAGGGGGGAAGGAGGTAGGCAAGCAGGGCGCACTCCAAAGACAGACCCGCTGGCTTGACAGCCGCAGCAGATGATGTGGTACTGCTAACTTAGGCTGGGCTACCTGTTGGATGCGTTGTGAGCGACGCAGCTGCCCGATGTTCAGCAGAATATGCGCGATAAGGACGAAGAGGGGAGCGAGAAGAGTGACACATGGGGAGGGCAGGGAAGAAGGCGATGCGGGTCTTGAGAGCAACTCTCACGTTCCACCACCCTGTCGGATGGACTGTATGACCCTTTGCAAACACAGTCAGTCGTCTAGACAGTGCCGACAACGAACAAATATTTCCAAACACCCGTTGGTCAGAGCTACCTTTTGAGGAACAAGCAGGCAGAAGGTTGCGCGGGCAAAAACGAAGCATGATACGCCTTGTGAGTCCAGATGATGACCTGTCTGTCTGCGCCGCCTGACGCGAACTTCTTGCCGTGCTTGGAGTACGCAACGCAGAAAACACTGTCCTCACGGACGTGTGGCCATCAGGGAACGACATCAACCAATAGCTGGTTACCTGTCTAGTGGCTGAGCGGGCACACGCAAACGATTCCAATCCGCGATGGTCCCCATGCAGTGCTCGGCTCGCACTTCTCCCTCTCTCTCTCTCTCCCTGTACTTGGTTACTTTTCCTGGGTTTTGCACGGTGCCCGCCTCGTGGCCGCTGAACGCGCTAGTTGGCGGATCCAAATGGTCGCCTGGTGCCCACCCATGGCCGTCTCGTAGCCGCCCCGTGCACTGGCTTGCGGATCTGTGCGTTCGCCTGGTGCCCACCCGTGCCCCTGTGCGCTGGCTGATGCTTGATCCTCCGCGTCGTTGTGCTAGCGGCTGGTCGTAGACTCACGAGACGCGACAGACATTGTAAACGACAAAAGACTGCACCACACAACTTGCACCACACAGTGAAAGTCCACCGCGTAGGCTGCACCATGCAATGTTTGACGCCTGGACTGGATAAAACGGCATGCAACACATAGACCAAGCTCTTCATACTGCATCACACAAGTTGCACCCAACAGCTTGGACAACGTAGTTGAAACCGCACATTTTGCACCAGAGGTTGCGCCACGCAGGTGGCATCACATGAGCCATACCTGAAGATAGCACCACATGCATTGCACCACGTAGACTATGTTCCGTAGCGTGAGCCACATAGGTAGCACCTGGAATGTTGCACTACATAGGTTGCGCTCAGAAACATGCGCCTAGTGTACCACATCGATTTCAATACATAGGCTCCCTCTCTCCTACAAACAAATTGACAACAATCCCCTGCCAAGGCCGTGCTTATCCGCCCACCTCCTCGCGCTGTCTCATTTCGCACGCACAGTATCTCATCTGAGATGCCAGGAAGGTACCAAACGACGCGGTATCGCATGCCCCATCAGCACTAAGAGATGACGCAATGCGGTGCACACGCGTTCAGCTAACTGAGTGCGGTGTTGCCCAGATCCCTGTGACATAGTACCACGCGGGCCACATGCGCGCGCACATGTCCGAATCATTACAACACCATTGGTGTTCAGTGAACGTCGACCGACCAGAGATCAATGGGCGTGCGCACTCGCTGCAAAAATAAATAAAAAACACATAGCGTATGGAGTTCTGTCAAAGGCGACCATGTGGGTCGCATGCGCGCGTGCATGCCGAAAACGTTTCACAACGATCGCGCGCCTAATAAGTACGCCAAATAGTATCATGCGGGTCGCTCGCGCGCGCCACTGCGCGCGCGACGAAATCCTTACAAAACCACTGCCCCAGAAGACATTTACCTCATGGGAAGACCAAGTGCGTTTCGATTGAAATTTTGCCACCACGTCTACCTGTCTGCGCGCGCGGACATTATCATAGCCCTTACCAGCACCAGCTTTAAACTCATCGCCAATGCCGCGAACATCACCAGCATCTGACTTGTATTCACCACCTTCGTCGAAATCAGCCCCACACACGTCATCAGCATCACCATCATCACCATCGCCACCATCAACATCACCATCAACCACCATCATCATCGTCATCCGTATCATCATCGTCTTCATCATCATCCGCATCATCATCACTATTACCATCACCATCACCACCATCATCATCATCACCATCATCATCGCCATCGCCATCGTCGTTTTCGTCGGCTTCGTGAGCAGCGTCACCATCATAGTCATCATATCTCGCACACCCGAGTCATGGATCTGCACGAGATAGGTCCTCGCGTCACTACGCCAGCTGATGTTGCAGACAAGGTGCAGTGTAGGTGGATGGGTGGGCGATTTGCTCGAGCATTGGAGTTGACGAGCATTGGGGATAGTCACGCGCGGCTCAGGCTGGGATGGGCCTTGCATGTTTCCCCACACCGATTGCACCGCACTGATTGCACCGTATCGGTTGCAACACATGGGCTGCACCACATACTGATGGTGCTTCAACTCCTGCACGTCGAGGGTGCAATACCACTATTTGGGGCCCACGCTGGCTAACATTCCAATGTTGGTCCACTCAAATGGGAGGCGCGATGTATCCATCACTAAATCGTGTCCGATCGCTGTTGTTTTTGGGTGCGGGTCAACGGCACGTCTTCATATATCTGCGCAGCGTGCTTCGGGAAAGTACTAACCTTACTCAACAACTCATGTTTCGCCTGTGATGGTCAATCACTTCTGCACATATTGCGCACGCGTTGTACATCTGCTTGGCACCTGCATGATAGATCGTCACTGCGGTGCATGCTTGTCAAGATCTTCGGGAAGCTCGTTTCGCGACAATCGATGCGCAATTGCCGCCCTCGCGCTTCTAAGAAACAGGACAACGTGTAGCTTCACGATTGCCCCAGGTGTCCGGGCCGCCTGTTTCACACGTGCCACCGGTGTCGCCTGGAAGCTCTCCCGAAAAAGGTGCCACCTTCTAGATCAAACACCGACGGAGCAATATAATCGAACTGGAACAACACTAATCGCACTGGTACTACAACACGTGCTCGATACTCTATACATGGCTGTGCTCACTGGCGTAAGACCGTGATGTTACTCATGTTCAACAATTTGCCGCGACCTGGCCGGCGTGTACGAGAGGCTCGCCCCTGCGGGCTTTTCGCCCTCCTCCCAGTCTCGTGCCCACGGTGCCCCCCCAGCAGAGACCAGGCCACACCACATAGAGCTCAAACCAAAGCCCCCTCCCCGCGGATCCTCTGCCCCCCGGGGGCGTTGGTGTGGGTGGCGTGGGATCTCAGAGGGCTGGGGGATCCCAGGTGGAGGAGGAGGCGGAGGAGGAGGAGGAGGAGGAGGATCATGCTGGATCATGCTGGCCAAACTTCCGAGGTCACGAAGCACGCGCAACGGTAGCGATGAAAGCTTCCCCTACCCCAGGCCGTCCCTGGGCGATAAGGAGGAGGAGGAGGAGGAGGAGGAGGAGGACGAGGAGGAGGAGGGGGACCCCCCATTGCGAACGAAGTGAATCCCCCCCCCTCCCCTCAGAAATCGTGGGGGGCGGGGGTAGGGGTAGGGTTCGCATGTGGCCCCCTAGCCTTGCAACGCCGCCGCACGACATCATGGGGTGCGATGTGGTGCACACCACAAGACGGCACCGCGGTCTGCAGTAAACCACCGAGATGCTATTGGAATGCGGTGGCACGCCGCAGTGCCCGGCACAAAACGACTGCACCATGCAGACGGCCTACAAGAAAGCAGGGGCACAATAAAGAAAGATGGCGGCAGAACAAGAGGATCACAAAGTATATTGTGTCCAGCACCGCGGGTGCTGTGGGCAGTTTGCAATGGCCAAGCACGATTGTGGTTTTGATCGAAGTGCTTGTTTGGTCCAGCAACCAGTGAAGGATCAAGCACTGTGGGCCGATACTGTGTATATACTGGTGCCTACGCACACATATATGCATTAGATATGTCTGTATATGTATGCATGCTGCCTCTCCCTATGTAACGGCAAAAAAACTAGAGACGCGTGTAGGGCAGAAGTCAATTAATGCTCTGACTCCCTCCCCATTGCATCCATTGACTCCATGCAAACTACTAGGTGACATGTCTGCGTATTTACGGGATTGCCGTCGCACCGCCCACATTTGCCACAACAGTGGTGTCAGTGGGTCAATCTGATAACCAAGGGCCTCGGCATGCGCAACACTCTCCCAGAGGGACGGTAAAATCACGGAGTGCGCGGAACCAAACAAGCGTGTGCTGCAGTTGGGCGCAAGGGATTAAGCGTTTCCTTCCCAACGTGTTAATGTGATTTGGCTCGGACTCTGAACGCCCCTAAACACAATATTGAAAATCTACACGTTGTGCGAGGCCCTCCACTCAGCAGAGCCAGACTAAGAGACAGAACGCAAGACGTCCTTGTGCCCTTTCAATGAATGCACCAAGTCGCCATCGGTGGTGTCATAGACGAGGACCCGGTTCCCAGCTGCCACGATTATCTCGGCACGAGCGGAATCGGGGTGGTGGCAACGCAAGCGCAAATATAGGATGCTTCTACCTTGGTTGAGTAGCTGTGCTCCTCTCCTGCACTCCCCACCTTCTCAGGAGAGCAACGAGGTAAGAAACGAGAAGCGAAGAAGAGGCAAGAGAGACAGCAACGCAGGCCTAGAGGCATATCTTCCCCAAAAGGGTTCAACAGAGAAGCGCGTACTGTCTCATCCTCATCATCCTCGTCCCCCTACCCCCCATGGGGGAAAAATACCGTCCTGGAGTCGAAGGGCGCGCGTTGGCCAGATGCTGCCAAACGTACTCAAGAGAGAGGCCTGGGCCCCTCGACGTCTCCCTGCTTCTCGCAGTTCTGTTCGAATTTGTACGTGCGCACGCCTGGTGTACGCCCATGACCGTCGCGTGCAAACTCCACGCACACACATACGAAAACTTCCGTGTGATTTCAGACTCTCACTTGCCCCAGAATGTTCTGTCCCGCAATGTGGACTTGTGCTTACTTTCCAGGTGATTCTTGGCCGCACGGTCCGACGCCGCGTCGCCAGCCATCCTAAAGGGTCCCACGCCAGTGGGTTTCCCCCCCGCCACCCCGAAGGATCCTGCTCTCTGTTGAGCCCACCTCTCATAGTTGACAGGGGGATTGGCTCCCGAGCGGCCAGCCCCACGTTGCGGGGGGGGGGAGGGGGCGGAGAGGGAGAGAGGGGGGGGGGGAGGGAGGGGGGGGGGGGAGGGAGGAGAGGGGGGGGGGGAGAGGGAGGAGAGAGAGAGAGGGAGGAGAGGGGGGGGGGGGGGGCAAAGGCCGAGATGGACAAGAGGGGGGCAGAGAGGCCGCCTGACATGGCCGAGGGGGCCACAGCACGGCCGAGGCGGGGAACCCCGAAAAACCAAATCCCACTCGGCCCGCCCTTTGCCCGGAAGGGTCAAACCGTGGAACACGCAGCCACCTGGGCCTTTCGCACCTCCACCCACACCGCCACCCGCCAGGAGCATGGGGCATTTGTACAGGAAGCCTCCCGCACTCAGGAAACCGCTCTCCCCACCGTGCTGCGCAGGGCAGGGGTGTCTCAGCGAACGCGAGTGTTCCACGCCGCCCCACAGGGGGGGGGTCTCTCTCTCTCTCTCTCTCTGTCTATCTTTCTCTCTCTCTCTCTCTCTTTCCCCTCTTTCTGTTCCTTCGCATCGTCGTCGTCGTCCTCCTCCTCCTCCTCCTCCTCCTCCTCCTCCTCCTCCTCCTCCTCCTCTTCCTCCTCCTCAGGTCTTCATCTCCTGAGCTGTCCCTGGCTATTCGAACTCTCACTCCTAGCGTGGCATATCTCGCAGCTGAAGCGAAATATAACGACGATGTGTCCCATGCGCATGTACTGGAAAACCTACTGGTTTGAAGGCCCCGCACACTCATACTTAGAATCCTCATACCTATGCAGCACGCTTTGCTGGCACGTGTGCCTGGTGCGCCCTCGGTACGATGTGTTTGGTGACCCGCCGACGGGAAGCAACATGGTGCACAAAAGGGAAGCTGCATGTTATAGCAAACTAGAACCAACGTGAGACAATAGAAATCAGCTGTCGCATAGTGTGAGCTTGCTTTGTTTGTTGCGTTTTGAACCACCGTCCATTACATGTTGTCTTTACTGGTCTGCTCTGCTCTAAGCTGCAGTATGTCGGCCTTATATGTATTGCACTGATTGTTATAATTCCATTTGGTTTGCCATGGGATTTTCGGCGTGCACTTATGTGCTGTATGTTGAGCTTGTTTGCTTCATTTCTTCTACTTCCAACGTTCAATATGACAAGTCAATGCCCTCAATGAGCTGATCGCGGTGCGATGGTGGTAAAAAAAGGCAGGAGATGACGGTAATGCCTCCTTAACGGGTGGCGGCTCTGGGGCCCTGGCGCAAGGCTCCGACCACTCCACCGACCAGGTGGCGGGTGGGTTGCTCAAAATTGGCCTAACGCCTGAGCCCACATGACAGAAGACGTCGGGCAACAGAGGAGGCTGCACTTCCGTGTTGGCACACCGTGGCGCATCCTCGATGAACCCTGACAGCCATGCCATGGCGGTGGAAAAAGAGCAGGGGCAATGTGATGGCGATTTGCGGGCGGCGGTTCCAGGGGCCCTGGGGCCCTGCCGCCAACAGTGCCCACCCCACGCGATGGCAGTGAAGCGCAGTAACGATCCATGGATTTGGCGCGCGGCCGCCAAATCTATGGATCGGGGGAGATGCCCTCCCCAGAATGCGGCCGGTGCCGCCTCGTTCGGCGGCGGAAATACGCGACTTCCCAGGATCTCCCATGGAAACGGGACCCGTCGCTAATCCACGCCCCCTTGACCCATATTTGCGATCGCCTGGCCGGAGGTGAGGAGGCGGATTCCGGAGGTGAGGGGGGAAGGATACCCGGAGGTGAGGAAGAGAAGGAGGAAGAGGAGGAGGAAGAGGAGGAGGGGAAGGAGGAGGAGAAGAAGGAGGAGGAGGAGGGACAGCGGGAGGAGGAGGAGGAGGAGGAGGAGGAGGGGGAGGAGGAGGAGGATGAGGAGGAGGAGGAAGAGGGGGAGGAGGAGAGGAGGAGGAGGAGGAGGCGGGGGGGGAGGAGGAGGAGGAGGAGGAGGAGGAGGAAGAGGAGGAGGAGGATGGGGGAGGAGGGAGGAGGAGGAGGAGGAGAAGGAGGAGGAGGAGGAAAAGGAAGGGGAGGTGGAGGAGGAGGAGGAGGAGGGGGAGGAGGAGGAGGAGGAGCAAACGACACGCTAGGGAGAGCGCTCGTCTGTCGATCAGCGGCGCTGCGGCCCCGCGCCGCCCACGAGGCATCGGGTGAGCCTCAAGGCGCGGCGAGCGGCGGCAACAACCTCCTTGTGGTAGATGTAGTCGTTGTAGTCGGCGGGCATGCCGTTCTCGGAGCGCGCCCGCATGATGTTGTAGCTGCGGTAGGCAACGGCCATGCGCGTTATGGCGTGCTTCGGGTGGTCGTCGATGATGTCGTTCTGGTGGAGGCCCAGGCGCGTGAGGGCATCGCCAGCAAGTCGTCCACGTGGTTGTGCCAAGAGCGCCCACATCCGTGGGCACGAGATGTAGTGGCTGATGTCGTCCGTGTTCTTGGCCTGCAAGTCCTTGTCGCAGCCGAACAAACAGGTCTTCTTGTGAGGGCTGCCGTGCATGCGATGCGAGGTCGTCCATGCGCCTGACAATGTCTTGACCGCGGGCCAGAAGAGCGATGCCGTGGAGTTCACCAGGTGGGGCCGTAGATCGCGCCAAGCGTGTTCAACGCTAGCAGGGAAAGCAGCGCGGCCAAGAAGTCCGTCACGGTCGGAGGTATTGGAGTCCATCTTGATGTCGCTGGTGGAGTGGGTGGGAAGCGTGGTGGTGGTCGTAGTTGTAGACGCGGTGTCGCCGTCATCCTGCGGGAAGTTCGGGTTGGTGGCGCGTTCGTGTTCGATCCAGGACGACGGGCACGGTGTTCAGCAGCTTCGTTAGCAAGTTCTCGATGAGTGGTAGTCGACATGCGCTCGCTGGGGTAGATCTCCAGGCGGTGGTTACGAGGACGGTCAGCTCGATGCCACGCACCGTAACAGATCTCCGTCGCCATGTCACGGCGAGCACTGGCAGACCCATACGCGTCGTCGAGGATGAAGTGCACATTGAACTGGGGGCGGTGTAGTGCAGCTGTGACGTAGGGGACGCACCAGTCCATCCAGTCGTTGAAGTTGTCCATGTCGCGGCCGAAGAACACGCTGGGGATCCATCTCGCTGCCCATGCTTCAGAGCGTTCGTTCAGGTACTTCGTGGAGTCGTGGTCGTCATTCCCAGCCGGTTGCTCGGATGTAGAAGGCGCCATCGGAGAGCCACTATCGACAGGAAGTAGTGGGAACCAAGCACACAGACGATGATGAATGGTCTTGTGGAAGGAGTCGCGGCACAGCTGGCGTTGTAGTTCACGTAGGTGGGCTTGTTGTGGGGAAGTTCGTGATGCGACGCTCGAGGTAGTAGTGCTCGAAGAGATGAACCCAGCTTGTCTCTGATGAAGTCCGCCAGTCCTGTCACGACTGGGCGTGCGAAGGCCACCAGCCCTGTCACGACTTGGCGCCTGGTAATCGCGAGTCCTGTCGCGACTGGGCGTGCAGAGATCCTCCGCCTCGTCACGACGGGAGGCCTGGAGAGCATGCCGTCCAGCTGCAGCAGCTTGCACATGAGCTCGTTGAAGTACACGGGCGGCGGTCACCGTAGAGCCGGTGGATCGCGTGAGAGTCTTGAAGACGGAGCCTTTGCCTGTCACGATCAGCTTGTTGTGGTAAATGGCGTCGGAGCGCTGCGCAATGGAAGTGTCGTCGATCCAACATGAGGCGTACCAGTTGCCAGCCAAAACGTCGCATAGTGGGAGGAGGTCTTCAGCATGAGCACGGAGTTCGCGAAGTAGAGGCTGCCAGCCAGCAGTGGTCGCAGTGGAGGCGCGCCACATAGTCGCAGCAAGAAGCGTTTCGATGCCCTGCGGGATCGTGGCGGACGCCCACAGCGTGAACGACAGGATGTCCATCTTCGTGAAGCTCGAGGGGCAGCACGGATCAACTTGTGGACGCCATGAATCTCCTTGGACAGGAATGCTGGGGATGGCGGGTAGAGCTGGCCCACGTACGAGAGACAGGTGATGGCAGCGGAGTTGTACATCTTGATGCTCTGCTGGATGGGAGCGTTGGAGTCGCTCAGGATCTGAATGCGTTCCCACCGCTTGTTGGCAGGTCCTTGCCATTGACGGTCAAGAGAGGCGCCAGGGCCGATGTGCACGCCGAGGTATCGCGCAAAGCTGTTGATGGAGAAGCTTGCCACGGCTCGTAGATCTGGGTCAGAATAGCACGCATGTTCGCGGTGATCCCGGGCGTCGGCAGGGACCAGGTGGGCACGAGGACGCACTTCTTCGGTTGGAGGCGGAGGCCAGCGTAGTAGTTGGAGGGTGAAAGAGGGGGTCTGCAACAGGGGGTCTTAAATGGGGGCTGACTGGCCCATGTATGCTCAATGTATCGCTCATGCATGTGATCGGGTACGATTGGCATCCAATGCTGGCGGTCATTGGTGGCCAGTCATTCGTGCCCGCGCGTTGCCCGCGCGGGCGCACGCGCCGTCCATCCATTATCGTGCATGCGTGCGGGCGTTCTTGCATATTGCGCGTGGGTCGGCGAAGTGGAGTGCAAGTGTGTCTTGATTTTGCGGTTGATGATCGCGTATGTTCCCAAACGATGACTTCTCGACCCCCAAGACAGATTTGGAATGGGCCCCGCGATTCTTCCAAAATGTGAATTCACATTTTCCTTTTTCCCAAAATGTGAATTCACATTTTCCTTTTTCCCAAAATGTGAATTCACATTCTGGCCCCTTCATAAAGAATCCTACACACAATTCCAAAATGTGAATTCACATTTTCCTTTTTCCCAAAATGTGAATTCACATTTTCCTTTTTCCCAGAATGTGAATTCACATCTTGTTTTTCCCCACAATGTGAATTCACAGTTTGCCCTGGCCTTCAAGATCCCCAAAACTGAGGCGCAGTGTTCCGCATGCCAGATTGGCTGGGCAGATTTCGACACTCACCCGACCGCTTTCGTGTGTTCCAGCCTGTTCTTGTTGCGCCCTTAGCGCGCGTTGCCTTCGTCGCCTTTCCCGAGCCCCCCGCCCCCTTGCTTCCTTCCCCCTCAAGTCTCGCGCGCGGGTGCAGGCGGGGGGCTTCAATTAGTTCCCCCGCCGAACACAGCAATCGAGGATGCATCGCCCATTCATGACTTTAAAAAACATCATTGCCGGGGCCCTGCGCCCGACCCCCACTTTCACCCTCCAGAGTAGTGAGCAGCTTGAAGGTGTGGGAGAAGAGCGCCAAGATCTCGAAGCGCAGCAAGAACGATGCCCAAGTCGTCGGCGCAAGCGCGGAGGAGGCCTCTACCCAGAGCGGCGAGTTCCAGCTTGAGGCCCTTGATGATGGGATCGAAGACGAGCGCCCAGAGCGTGCAGCTCAAGGGACATCCTTGAGCAACCCCTGATTCTGCGAGAAGCAGCGGCCGGCGGATCCCACCAAGCTCGAGAAAGGCAAGTGGCATGTTGTAGCAACTTTGCAAGATATTAAACGACGCCGTGGATGCCCCATCGCCGTAGAGTAGCCCGCAACCACGCGTGCGTAAGACTCGGAAGCGCTGCAGCAATGTCCATGCTGGCGAAGCAGGGCATCAGGGTGGAGGCGTCGGTGTTGATGCTGGCGAGGCGGGCGATGGTGTCAACCTTGACGATGTTGGAGAGAAATTGACGGCCATTGGCAAAGCCTTGTTGCTCTTCTTCGGTGTTCGACGCGACGGAGCTGAGGATGCGATTCGTGGCGGAGGCGATGGTCTTGATGTCACTGCATTTCATGGCGAGGGAGCGGAGACAGTCAGGGCTGCGGGAGCACTCGTAGTTGCCCATGGGCTCGTCACCCTTGGGAAGCATGGCCATGAGCGCGTAGTTCAGGTCGTAGGGGATCGGGCCGCCGTGAGCAATGGAGTGGAGGAGGTCGTGGAGGATAGCGATGCTGCCGTCGGATCGTACCTAAGCGCGGTAGGGAAGTCCGTCAGGTCCAGGAGCTGAGTCACTGGCGAGTTTAGCTGCGGCTTGGAGCTCAGCAATCCCAGGTAGAGGCAGATGTCGTGGAGGTGCTGGTGGGAATACCATGCCCAGGTACTGCTGCATCGCTGGGGTGTCTACTGACTTGGCGGCAAACACCTTCGACCAGTGAGATTGAATAGCGCTGTGCATGCTCCTGGGGTCGTTGGCGACTGTCGGGCCTCTGCTGTCGGCGATGCGGACGCCTGCGAGAACCAGGCGCTTCGAGAACGGCTTTCAGATCTCACTGCGCTGTCCAGTACGGCGGGCACGACGTCGCCATTGTTCACCTAGGTCGGGCCGTTGTTCAGCGTAGGCAGCTCGCGAGCGGGCGGCAGCAACGCGACGACGCTGTTCCGCGATCTGGTGCATCTTGGCGGAGTGCTCAGTCTCGAAGGCGGTGCGGTCGACAAGAGAGATCGCGTGGTGGTGGATGTCGATGTGTTGTGTCCCTGCGGTGGTGTCGTTACGAAGCCGCTGGGCAAGAGTGACGTCCTGGTACCAGATGGCCCTGGCAATACTGCTGAGCGTAAGCGCACGTGCCTCTGCGATGGCATGTGAGTCTTCCCTATCCAGTCTCGGAACGAGGGAGCAGACGGGCGCACTTGGGATCGACCCCTGACCTTCCGCCCCTTCGAGCTGGGATGAGCGTGGCATGCGCGGTGATTGCATGGCCCTCGGAACGAAGGAGCCGATGGGTACACTTGGGACCGCTCCCTGACCTTCGGCCCTTTCGGTCTGGGACCCCTGGCTCTCGATCGGCATGAGCTCGGAGGCGGAGAAGGTGGTGATGGTGTCGCGAGACTTGCGCGCCGCCGTCTTCATTATGTGCTTCATTGTCCGCCAGTTCGAGATGGGGTCGGCAGAAAAGCCGGCCATCTCGACAAGGCGCTGGAAGTAGAACTTGTAGTGCATGGACCCGAAGAGGAAGGCAGGTACGCCACGCTCGCTGACTGGGCGCGGTTGTTGAGGTCGAAGTCGTAGATGTAGAAGTTTGCGATCGCTGATGGGCTCTCCTTCACGATCAAGCGGTCTGCCATCGGCTACAAGAAGGGACTCGATGTGCTGGATGTTGGACGCGTTGATCGAGGCGAAGCATCTGTCGATGGTCGCCTCCGTTAGGTTGGCAGCGCATCGATGAGTGGTGGCCTTCGTTGTGATCTCCATCATCTGCGAGAAGATGTTCTTCCAGAAGGCGGGCTGGCAGTGGTAGCGCTCGGCAGTGGAGTCCGCGGTGGGGTGGAGCAGGCTCTTCGGCGGCGTCTAAGCGATGTTGAAGTTGCCGACCATGAAGTAGTCGTGGCTGTCAGGGTGGAGGGCAGAATGTTGAGCAGCTGCTTGCCACGCAGCTCTGAAGCGCTGCCGGTCAGAGTCGCTGAGGTCGTAGTTGTGGGTGTTGAAGAGGGTCGTCTCGTGTTGCCTTGCTCCATCTTGAACGCGTAGTTCACCAATGCGGCCAGGGACGATCGCGCGAAATGTACGTAGGGGCTGTTGATCCGGTGGTAGTTGGTGTTCGGCTCGGTCAAAGGGAACCAGGAAGGCGATGCCGCCTGCGGTCTCCGAGGAGTGGCCGTCTGTCACGAGTGCTGAGTGGAAGGCAATGTACTTGTGGTCGGTGCTCGCGGCCAGGATGTCCATGTCGATGCTGTTGCCGTGGGTCTCTTGGAGGGCGATGACCGCTCGTTGCCGCATGTAGGAGAGCAGCAGCTGGCGCTTGAGGGCACGCCATGATGCCGATCTGCCGTTGAGCGCCTGCGTGTTCCACGAGACCAGGTTGAAGCCATCGGAGTGTGGTTTCGTGAACCACGGCGACCATCGCGTGCTAAAGCAACCGTGCTGCCTCCAGTGGGTTGGCGAAGGCAGCAGCCAGCGCGGCAGCCAAGGGCTCGTGCTCGGTGATGGGGATGCCAGCGGGAGCAGCTGCGTCGGACCAGCGAACTCGGGTAGCTGCATCAGGTGTGGCTCCAGCCGTGACCTGGACGATGGGGGCGCCGTTGATGGACAGGAAGCCGCCAGTACGGTGGACCCGAGTCTCGAGCATGGGGAACTTGTCATTGATGAGCTTGTTGAGCTTCTTGAGTTGCACCTCCTGTCGGACCATGCGTGGTGATTTGTCCGCGGAGACGTAGAGGGCGGTGGGGCCAGATTCAGACTCCACTTGGAAGCGACGCCATTCTCGTCCTTGTCGAAGTGCGCGGTGTAGTGCCTGGGCTCGCGGAAGAGCAACCGTGTTGCCACCAGTGAGCGTGAACGGGATCCTCCGTGCTGGGCCTTCCGAATTGATGCGGGGCGCGTTAATGTCCACATCGGCAGCGTCGAACCAGGGGGCCAGCGCGATCTTGAGCGAGGCGACGGAGAACTCTGACGCAGCACCGCACCAGAAGGTAGCTGCATTCGGTGGACGGTCCCAGGCACCGAGGGCGTCCATGTCCATAGCTGGGTGGAGAGCTTCAGCATGTCGTAGAGCTTGTTGAAGAGCGTCCACACTGGCCTGGAGGTCGCCTTGGAATCGCTCAGCTCGGTCAGCACGGCCTTTGAGCTCGGAGATGTCCCGCTCGGCAGACTCCTGGCGGGTGCTGAGCTGCTCGGTGACCTTCGTGACGTTTGCCAGGAACTCGGCTTGCGCAGCAGCAGCGACTTGCTTGGAGGTGGCTTCGAAGGCAGCGGTAGCTTTGTCGACCTGGGTCTGGAGAAGATCAGTGAGCTCCTTCCGCTGGTGTGCAGGTAGAGCGGTTGCGGCAAGCTTCTGAGCGCCAGCAGCCCAGGGGTCGACCACGGAGGCGTCCCTGCCCTTGCCCTTGTCGCTGAAGTCGGCAGAGCCTGAGGCGCCAGGAAGTCCCATCGCGAGGCGAGCGAGTCCAGGGCCAGAGCAGCTCGCGTGTGAAATGTAAGCCGCGTCCCCGCAGCAAGTATATGGAGAGGCACAACGCCGCGGGCACGGCGAAGGCGGAAAGCAGTAGTCCTTGCTGTCCCCGGACCAGGGGTCTCCGTGCTCTGCCACGGGGCACAAACATCTTGAGCCAAAATGGCTACGGAGGAGGAGGAGGAGGAGGAGGAAGAGGAGGAGGAGGAGGGGGAGGAGGAGGAGGAGGAAGAGGAGGAGGAGGGGGAGGAGGAGGGGGAGGAGGAGGAGGAGGAGGAGGAGGAGGAGGAGGAGCAGGAGGAGGAGGAGGCGGATCCCGGGCCCCCATCTACGCGGACGCCGCAAGAGTCGGAGGCCCCTCCCCCCCTTTATCGTGGACCCTTCCCTCGGCCTGGACGCCCCCCCCTCCCTTGCCCGAACCCCCGCGTGGAGGGCCGCCCGCCTCAGGCGGACAGCCGGGGCAGGTGGGGGCCGCCTGCTCCGAGTTGTTTAAAAAGGGTCAGGGGGGCGTCGCCCCCGCCGTCAGCCCCACATCGACCCCCGTCGCGGGCAGCCACCGCGCGCCGAAGGCGCTCCGACCCTCGTCGCGTCGCGACGACAAGGCGAGGTTGACCCCCCGTCGGGGGGGTACCCCCCCACGCTTAGTAAGAAACCCAGAGTAGGTCGAGGAAAGAAGCCCGCCGCACCTCGCCCCTGTTCTTTCCGATCCGCTTGACACCACCGCCACCGCCCCCGACGAGCGAGTGTCCGAAAAGCAGGGCGCATGCCCCCCCGCGAAACTACGACGACGACCGACGAATGACGACGGCCGAAAGCCGACGACGACCGACGACTGCGACGAACATCCCACGGGACAAACCATCAATGTTTCCCCACCTGGAGCGCCGTTCCCCGCCACAGGGCAGGACGGGGGACCGCCTTGTTTTATTTCGACGCTCACATTCATGCTGCTTCCCTTCGGTAAAAATGACTTGTTTGCTGCGCTTTGAGCTGCGTTATGTGTTGACGGGGTGCCTCGAAAAACGGGGGGGATCCTCTATAAACCAGGGAATTGACATTCTCGACAGCTGGGCCCAGACCACGATTGCCATGGACCCTCTTCCACTACATGAATCCAGACCGCTGCAGCAACATCTCGTTCAGAGAAGAGACCTTGCAAATGAGAACAACCATACCACTGCGTACGGTGAGTCTGTACCGACAACCAGTGCAGGTCCCACAGTCGCACGCGTGCCAGCTCCAAAAGCGAGTGTCCTTCTCGTTTACCAGTCTCTCTGCGACGACAGGTCACAGTTTCAGTGGCCCTGCAAGCCTTGGAATGAAAGAGTAGGAAATGATCGTGCTCCTCCTCCTTTTCCTCCTCGTCCTCCTCCTCCTCCTCTTCCCTCCTCCTCCTCCCTCCTGCCTCTTGCCTCCTTCCTCCCCCTCCTCCTCCTCCCTCCTCCTCCTCCTCCTCCTCCTCCTCCTCTCCTCCTCCTCCTCCTCCTCCTCCTCCCATTGAACTCCTCTTTCTAATTCGCTCTCTGCTCGGCAACCACGTTTTCGCCAGCTGGCCTGCGAACCGTCCGGCTTGAAAGCAATGCTCCAGATGCAATTGCTGTACTTCTCCCGCTCTGGCACCTTGTCCTGCGGCGCAAAACTGCGGGGGCCGCGGGCACCGACCCAGACTCAGACCTCCGACGACTGCACCTGTCTCGAACCCTAGCCCCCCGACTCCTCGACCCCCGTGCCGAGGGCGAATGCCTAATCCTGGATCGCTCTTGAACGGCCCCATGCCTGCAAACTGCATCCGGGGGCCGACAGCGGCGAAGATCGACGAAGCAATGCGATTGTCAGCCTTCATCTGGAGAGGGGAGAGGAGGAGGCGAAAGGAGAGGGCGCGGCAATCAGATTACCGTTCCACTTGTCAGAGTCTCAGCCTGAAAATCAGGAGCGGATACTACAGCAATCTACAAGTTTTGTCTGTCTGTCTGTCTGTCTGTCTGTCTGTCTGTCTGTCTGTCTGTCTGTCTGTCTGTCTGTCTGTTTGTCTGTCTCTTACGTATTTTGTATGCTTGGATGCACGCATGTATGTTTATCCCATGCCGGTATATATATATATATATATATATACTTATATACATAAATGAATATGTGTATATATAGGTGTATATACACATCTATATGTATATATGTACGCATGCATGTGTATCCGTAAATTTGATTACATACCCAAACCTACAATGTAGTACCTGATATCCGACCGCGGCAAAAAATTGCAGCACCGCGAGAAATAGCGACAAAAGCCCTAGGCCCCACCTTTCTGGTGCACTCCCCGAGCCGCCTCGAGCCGTGATGCTCCCGGGCCCCGAAACTAGGCGACAACGCCCGGCGTGACAAAAGGCGCATCGCCCGGATCTCAGGGACAGCCGCACCAATCTGCAGACCCCTCGAACCCTGAACTACTGAGGACCAGCAGACCTGCACAAACTTGAACTTCCGGAGCTCCTCGCGGACTTCCTGGGTCGGAGCTGGACCCCCTCCCTGGCGAGCGGAGCGCGCTGGGGGCAGCGATCGAGGTGCCGCCCGGGTGGTTTCAGCGCAGGTCCGAGACATGCGCGCGTAGCTCCGACAACTCATCTTTCTGCGGTTTTCTCCTCATCGAGCCTAGGGCTGGTTTCCAGCACATGCCGGGCCAGCCGAGCGCAGCACCGCCTCCGTGGGGATCGTCGGCGGTGGCGACGCGGCGCGGCGCGAGGAGTGGCTCGTCTGGGGGAGGATCGTCGAGGAGCGGGGAGGAGGTGTGCTTCGTACCTCGCGCCCCGTGCGCGCCGACCTGGCTCGTCGGGCCCGGTGGAAACCGCCGGCTGGTGCCCTCGAGCTGGCGCGGCTCGAGAAGATGCGGCGGCACGGACGTTGGGCGGGGCCGGAGGCGGATTCCCAGAGGCCGAGCAACACAGGAGGCCTCGGGCGTGAACCCCTCGAGCTACCGGGAGGCCGCTGGGAGAAGGCAACAGGCCATCAGCTCAGGAAGGTTACGGAGAAGAAGGTCAGGCTCCAACTTCTGGGAGGTCTTTGCAGTCAGAAAAAGCTATTGGGTGAGATTTGGGGGCCACTCAAGCAGATGAAGCCCAGATGAAGCGCAAGATTAAGCCGGCTCAAGCGGGAGTCAGCACAATTAGGCGGGATCATGCCGATTGGTCCAGTTCCCGCTTACGGATATAACAGCGTCGATGCTGTCACTAGCCTCCCAGGAGTCTGGGGGCTGCATCCTCACGAAGGAAGTCGGATGGGGGACGGTTGGCTGCGCGGACCCCACAAGTCTCATCGCGGCCGGCGGCCGGAATGTCGCGGGAGAATCGCTGGTCGTCACCACCTCGCCTCGACCAAACGAGGGATGCGCCGGGCCCAGACCCCGTGGCCTGTCTCGGCGGCGAGCGAGGGGGGGAAGTGAGGAGGAGAAGGCCTTCTCAGAAGGCGGCGGGACTTCTCGGAAGCGCTCGCGCCTTCGGAGAAGTGTCCTGTGTCTTAGGGGAAGGCTTAGAAAGCTTCTCAGAGGGCCAGAGGACTTCTTGAGTATCGTTTAACCGATCCCCATCCCCAGTGGCGTGGCCTGGGCCCCATTGGCCGATTGACCCCCCTGGATGGGGATATAGGTCGTTCCCTTCGGGGTTCGAGGGGCGCCTCCCCAAATGGGGGGGAGTAATCTGGTGGGGGTCTCGAGGGGTATGGGGACGGGGATGGGGATCGGTTAAACGATGCCGACCTCTGCGCCTTCTGAGAAGGGGTCTTCGCCTTCTCAGCCCCCCCCCGGGCTCGCCGCCGAATCTCTCGAGAGCACCAGGGGGAAGAACAATAAAAAAGCGATTCCGCCGTGGTCTGCCCCTGGGCCACCGCTTCTCCGAGCCCTGCAAGCTGTCAAGCAGCGGCCCAGACGTATCGTGTTCCAGCCTACTCTGGTCTTGACCACCAGCAAGAATGTCGAGCACCAGGAAGGCACCGAATCTGGAGGGTTTCCACGCGTCGGGCCCTGGGGGGCGATACTCGTTCGACACTGTTTCGATATTTTTCTGGGTGCTAGAACTTATTTCTGGGATCTGGTCCTTAAGTACGATGGGAGCAACATAAGCCAAAACTCAAAATCTCGGCCCGGGGAAGGGGGCGCGAGGCTGGGGGCAGGTGGCTCGAGCAACATCGGGCTGTCGGTCTGGGAAGTTAGCCAGGGCCTGGCCGTGAGGAAAAACATCCCGAATCCATCCCAGACCCCAACAGGAACAAGAGGGTGCGGGGCGGAGTGCGCATGCGCATGCCCCTGTTTACAGACTGCGCTGGCGAATACTGGCAACATGCGCCCTCACAGTACGCGAGCCGCTCGCCTGCCCAGGCCACCGATGGACGAGGCTATGAGCCAGATGCGCATGCAAGCGCTAAAGGGCACTCCGAGTTGATGAATAAGCGTCGGGGGGGCGTTACCCCCGCCGACAGCCCCACATCGACCCCCGTCGCGGGCAGCCACAGCGCGCCGAAGGCGCTCCGACCCCCGTCGCGGCGCGACGACGAGGCGAGGCTGACCCCCGTCGGGGGGGTACCCCCCACTCTTATTAAGAAGCCCGGAATAGAAACGGTAGACAAACATACCCCTGCGTCCTCCGTCGTCATGTGCCAACATCACTCCCACATGTTCGCGGGTTAACACATTTATGCGCCTGTGACTCTCGCATGGCCACGCGTACTCACGTCACTCCTACATGCAAGCACATGCCCCTGACTACCATAGAAACGCGCGCATGTGCAAATCTGGGTGTGTACGCATACGCATCTGATTATCCATGGCAAGGGGATGTACGATCGTTAAACTCCTTGTTGCCTGTGCAAGGGCATGCATGAATGCTCGCATGATTACGCACATGTGCGCAACTACTCGTGGCCAAAGGGCGCGTACATGCACGTACTTACTTGCATGCTTAAAAGAGGAAGAGGGATGAAATGTGCACACATTCGCTGCAACACGCTGCTGCAATATCATGTTCAACTGGCGGTCAAGAGGGCAATATCGCGGCACATAATACTTGCTTCAAACGATGGCTTGTCGCCCAACACTCCAGAAGCACACGATGTATCCAGGATGTCTGTGAGTTGGAAACCTGACACTCAAAATGCTATCTGAGTCACGGGCGACTGCCGCGTATGCACGGTGCTGGGAGTGAAGAGCGCTCGACTGATATATCGTAGATTGGCAAGCGTGGTCATGCCAAAGAGCACAAGGAAGGACGAGCAGTGTGAGCATAGCTCCTGCCACAGGGTCACGGTCCTGACAGCAGATCTCAACACAACGACAGGCAAGCTCCCTCCTGGGATGCACCCATGCAGGCCTGCAAGCGCGTCGAGCAAACCATCAGCCATCCCCACCACATGACATGCTCAACTGCTGCGTGAACCTTGCGCTGTGCATCGTTCCTGCCCATGAATTTCCTCCTCCCTTGCCGCGGGCTCTCCGCGTCATAGTACAGCTCGCAGGCGGGGACACCACACGCGAAGTCTGTGCGCGACTCTGGCATCTAACGTCGAGAAGGAAAGCGAAGCTGTGAACCCGCTTTTGGAACTGTGTGTCGCAATGTTCGCACGGGATCGATCCGTGAGGGCCCCGCGCCCCGAGCGATGGTAAAATTGCCGGTTGTGTTTTTCCCCACCGGACAGGTTGGGGTCGTTACATTTTAAGAACAGACCTCCCGGCCACTCCCACCCTGCACACCGCGGCCGCCAGACCCCAAGTTGTCCCGAATGTCCCGGTTCTCCCGCCTCGCGCCCACGACAAACACGGCAGAACACACCCTGCATACAGCGGCCGTCAGACCCAAGTTGTCCCGAGAGTCCTGGTTCTCCCACCTCGCGCCCTCGACAAACACGAGAGAACACAAGCTGACACAACAGAACATGACAGAACAAAGCAAGAGCATGGCAGAACAGAACAGATCAACATCATGACAAAATAGAGGACACCATCATATCACAAAAAATACCCGAGCAGAACATAACAGAAAACGACGTAACACAACATTATATATAATAACCGAACAGAACATAAGACAATCCACATTGACATATCACATCATACCATGACACGGCGTCACCAAACATATCATAATACGACACGGGAGTATCGATGCGAACACGCCAGGGCACAACATGCCGCACCATACGATAACAGAGCATAACACGAGCATGCCATAACAAGACAGAACATAACATAGCAATACCATGACAAACCAATGCATACTAGAACGTCCCATAACACATCCGACGATAGCATGGTATAACAGAACGCGACATAACACACCATAACATAGCACAACCGAGGAAAGCATAAGACATCTTGGCATAACATCACATATCATTGCACTTCATCGCAGAACCTTTCAGAACACGGCAGTATAGCATACCACAGCACGGCACCAGAGCATTGCGAAACATGCTAGAATAACAAATCCTAACATAATATACTGAGCCGAGCCGTCAACAGCATCACGGAACATAACATACTATCACAAACTCTGTCAACATATCATGCAATGACCTGTACCGCAACGTAGATCATACCAAAGTATCTCCAACCATATGGTGACAGAAATGAGCATAACATAGCATATTCAACCAGAAGTGAAGCATACAGGTGAAGAGGGGCATCACAACAGACGACGCATCTAACATCACAGGCGTCACGACGTCACGCCAGCCCGTTGACAACAGAAGAGGACATAATAGAGCATAACATGCAAAATCGTTACTACATGGAACACGGCTGAATCTTTTTAAAGGCAGAAGCGGCAGTAGTGCAGTCAATGGAGGGAAGGAGTACCACGACAAAACAGGACATAACACAACATACTAACATATCATATCCTAATTTAAGATATGGAGCCGAGCCGGCAACACCATCACGGAACATAGCATAGTATAACATAAGCTAGGGTAACACATCATGCCCTAAAAATTGTGCCACAAGGCAGAGTATAACATGACGAACCAAAACACGCTGAGGCAGCAGCGTGCATGACAGAGCATACTCTCGTGAATGAGATAACGGAAGAGCAGCGGGATATCGTAACATAATACTCCGTACGTGTATGTCAATCAACGTTGCCACAGGGATCAAGAGTCACATCAATGAGCGATACGACGATGTCTCTAGCGTGACAGGCCTCACGTCACACCAGCCCTTCGATATCATAACATCAGAGAGCACAGCATTCCATTCTACATCGGGGCATAATCCTACCACACACACACACACGCACACTTTAGCACAACATCGCGTATACAATAGCCACAACTCGACGGTGTCGCCCAGGCGTCTCGACGTCACGCCGGGTCGTCGAGAACACAACTGGACATAATAGAGCTTAACATGTCAGAGAGCTACTCCCTGGAATACTGTCCAACGCTTTAGAATACGCTAACGACGGTAGTGGAGAGGAGTATCACGGCAGAACAGGCCATCACATGACAGAGTATTACGGTGGGGGCATTTGACGAGGAACTCTTAGATAAGGAATCCAGGGTCTGGAAGCTGGTGAAACTCGAATCGTGGATCGGCCATGGATATTATCGCCAACCTCATCAGATAAGGAACCCTCCAGGGTCTGAGGCGTCCTGGGCACGTTCCTTAACGAACGCCCCCACCGTACATAACATATCATAACACGACAGCAGAGCATATCGACATTGGGACAGGATCGAATCGAACATAGCATAGCACAACATTGCGTATACGCCAGCTACCACTGCACAGCGTCTTCCTGTTTCTCGCCCTGCACGTCAGCCGTGCCGAGGTACTTTCATTGGAAGGTCCACTTCGTTGCCTGTCCAGCTTCACCCCGCAGTCATCGTCGCGCCACTCCACCTCCTCATCCTCTTCCTCCTCTTCCTGGCAAAAAAACTGCGTCGGAGGGACCCCCGGAGGGGTCCAGGGACAGATTTTGAAAGCACTTCCTGTCCCCCCCTCTTGACCGATTTTCTGGGAGCCCATCCAACGCATGGCCGCCCCCAACTCCGAGGTTCGGGTCGCCAGGATCGGCCGGAGGGGGTGAGGACTCCCCCCCTTCTTTTGTGTTCGAGGCTTGGGGGGATCTGTTGGTGTTTTCTGGTTCCAGAGGCCCTGCTCGAGCCCCGGGACAGACAAACATCTGGAACCCTTTTGTTTTGATTCCGGCGAGTTTCCTTGCATGGCAGCTCCCCCCCGGCCTCTGTTTCATGCAGTGCTGGGCCGAGGGCTCGCAGGTATGCTAGGCCCTGTCAAGTAGCACTGCGCCCGCGGGAGGGTGAAGAAGGGGCGGGGGACGCCGCTGGGCACTGCGCGCATCCTTCCAGTAGGCGCGCACACCGTTGGGACCAAATGCCGAAGGTTTCAGTGGGGATCGCTCGAAGCAAAATAATTTTCCGCGGCGCCTGGACGAGGTCCTCCATCTCAGACTGGGCCCCAAACCCTGCCCAGGAACGCGCTCTGACCTCTGACCAGAACCTCGCGGCGAATCCAGCCGCGGCGAAGGGGCTCCCTGGGAGGTCGACCAGCGTAAACTGCGGAAGATCTTGACACGATAGACAACCTGTGTCTCATTACAAGACCTTTCGTAGTTGACACTTTTTGGATCGTCGCCGCCTCGGGCCAGATTGGAGTCGAATCGCTTGGCCTCCACATCGAGTCGTTGCTGAGGCTTCCCAAATCGAACCGTCCACCGCGGCGACTCTGCCGGATCAAGCCAGATCGAATCGTGCGCGGCGCTGTCAGGGGTCTTGAGGACACCAGAGCTGTCCCCAGGACCAGCTTTGTGCTCCGAGTGGACTTCAAAGGCGAATCATCTCGGGGCCCATCCCCCTCGGAGCGATGCGGAGATCTGTGACCCCTCTTCTCTCTGCGGACAAAAAATACCTCCTCCCCGATGTGAGAGCAAAGGACCTCCGACGGATCGATCTGTTCAGCCCGTGGGCCCTTCCCATCATGGGGGGCTGCGCCCCAGATCCACTGCGGATGGCCTCGGGGGCCCAGAGCTGGCCCCCGGAGGCCGAGACTGGAGAGAAGCACGCCAGGATTGAAGACTCGAGTCACCCTGAGGTCCCCCACAGGGGGCCAATGTCACGATTCTCCCCCCCCCCCCAGGTTCAGCCCAAGGCCAGCCTCCCATCCCGAGCCCTCTTCCGTCGCCTCTGGGTCTCCTCCTCCGCCTCCTCCTCCTCCCTCCTCCCTCCTCCCTCCTCCTCCTCCTCCTCCTCCTCCCTCCTCCCTCCTCCCTCCTCCTCCTCCTCCTCCTCCTCCTCCTCCTCCTCCTCCTCCTCCTCCTAACTATGTCTCCTCACGGGCGCGGGTCCTCATGCCGCGGCGGCGGCGGCGCCGATCGCGGCCAAGGGGCCCCGGGCGCAGACCGACCCGATTCGCGCGGGCGGGGGGCGCGCGGTGCTGCCCGCAGCGGCCAAAGGTGTGGTGTCCCTCCCCCGCGGTGAGCCAGACGCGTCGAGGGGCGGCGTGTGGCAGTCTCGGCGAGGCGAACGAGCGACCCCTGGTGTCGAGCGACAAGGAGATGTTGTTGATAAGGAAAAAGTTTGGAGCACGAGGAGGAGGAGGAGGAGGAGGAGGAGGAGGAGGAGGAGGAGGAGGAGGAGGAGGACGAGGAGGAAAAGGACAACGACTCCGAGGGCTGATGTGGCCATCGCAGCGTGCGTGCGCGCACGCGTGCCTGGCCACCGAAGCCAATTCGAAACGGCGCAGGAGTTGTAAGTGATTGCCTGCCAAACCACCCCAACCCAACCCGAAGACTCGAATTTCGCCCACATTTCGGGTCTGGGGTGGGTACGGGCTTCACAAGTGTTTTTCCAATGTTCCCCGAACCCCTTCAACCTGCTGGAAATGGAAGGCAAATCGGGGCCTTCGGGCTGGGTTGCGGTGGTTTGGTGGGCGGTGGGTAAGCTGTGACGGCCCGTCGAACGCAGAAGCAGCCACTTCTCAGGCACTCCACCGCCCCAAAGGTAAGATCGCAGCCAATGGTAGCCACTGGTGCTGATGTGAGCATCTTCCCGGAGAACCAGCCTCCCTCTGCTTGTCACTCTATCCGCCACCGTTGCCGCCGCCGCCCCCCCTCCTAGAGCAATGATTTGTGGGAAGCGCGTTTCGCGACCCTTCGGCTGATAATTCAAAGGGAACGGCGGCTTCGTCCCCAAATTTGAATTACAAAGCGTCCGCACTCTTGGAATCATCCGGCCTCGTAAATTACAACGTATGCGTGCTCCTAGGGCCCCATCCCCTTGTAATGTTTGACGCGGTCACGATCCCGTGGCCACAAACCCTCGTACATGATTGCGCTTCCACGCCCCCGACGGCCTCGATCTTTCATTATTCGACGTGGGTATCCCCATATGTGCATCTATTTGCTCACACATTTCCCGCTGCGAGCGTCTGCGGGCGAGTGAGTCGAATCATGGACGGGTCAGAGAATGATCATCGGGAAACAGGAGAGTCTGAGTGTGGGTGAGTCTGAGTGTGAATGCGTCTATGCGCATGAGGGCGAATGCATGTGAGTAGTCTGTGTGGGTGTGAGCGTGAAAGGTCTGAGTGAACTTGGGTGTGAATGGTCGGAGGGTCAGAGTGTGAGTGTGAGCGTGCGAAATCTGAGAGTACGTATATGACTGTGAGTGTGGGTGTGGGAGGTCTGAATGGTCTGAGTGTGACTGTGACTGGTCTGAGTGTGAGCGATCTGAATGCGAATGTGAACTTGGGCGACGTGCATTTGGCACCAACACAAGCACGCCGCCCGAGACGTCCCGCGATCTGGGCCGTCTGGGGTGTTGGAACCAGCGCCCCACTGGACACATCCTCGCAAGTCGCCCGGAACGCAAATGAGCCTGGGCCCGAAATCATGTTCTGGTCTGCGGGGCGAGAGCGAACCTCCTCCGCTGAAGGCCTGGGCCCGAAACGAGCAGGCCTCCCGATACACTCTCGCCACCTGGGCGCGAGCGGGCCCGCGATACGCCTCCCGGCGGCTCCCCCTCTTTGGGGGCGCCGGAGCCGGCGCCTCGCCCGAGACACCCCCGCAACCTGCTCCGAGAGCGCATGGCGCTGAGCACCCCGAGCTGGCAACCCGCCCGAGACATCCCCCCCACACCTCACTCCCAAATGGTCCAGCACTAGTCTGGGGACGATTTTTCGAGCACTTGTGTGAGATTGTTTGGTTCTTTTTGGGGGGGTATTTTTTTTTGCATTTGTCGCCCGAAGTCTGCCTGCACCAGGGACAGGCCCGACCGAAGGACAGGCTCAGGGGTGGCGCGTCGACCCCCAGCCGCCTACGCAGCGCCTCGCCCAAGACATCCCCGCAAACTGCTCCGAAAACACAGTGCGCTGAGCACACCAGACCGGCAAACCGCCTGAGACATCCCCACGATTCGGGCGCGAACCCTGGGATGTCCCCACCCAGGCGGCTCCCGCTTAGGAGTGCTGCAACCAGCGCCTCGCCCGAGACATCCTCACAAACTTGTTCCGAACACTTTTTTTTGTTATCTGCGGGTCGAGAGCGAACCTCTTCGGGTTAAAAGCTAGGCGGGCTACGCAAAGCTCTAATTGGGGTGACAGAGCACAAGCGGGCGGAGCACTTGTTCCGAACACAAAAGACGCTGCATTTACACATCGGCACGCCACGTGAAACGTCCCGCAATCTTTGGGCGCGAATCCTGCAATGACCCCCCCCCACCTTGGCGGGTCCCGTTGGGGAGTGCCGGAACCAGCGTTTCGTTTTAGAAATCCGCTGACGCTGCGGGATGTTGGGCACCCCATGTCGTGAAACCGCGCGAAACGTCCCCACAATCTGGCCGCGAATCCTCGAATGTTCCCACCCTGGCGGTCCCCCCGTGGGAATGCTGAAATCAGCGCCTCGCCTGAGACATCCTCCGAACTGTTCCTACAGCAGACGATGTTGCGCATGCGAACAAGGGCACCGCCTGACACATCCCCACACTTGTAGCGCGAATGATGGAATGCCCCCGCCACTGGCCACATCCTCGGGGTGCCAAAATGCCACGCCTGCGACATCGCTTTGAATATCGAATGCGAGTGAATCTGAATGGGTCTGTGTGTGAGCGACCTGATATACGAATGTGTCTCAGTATGGGTGAGTCTGATTACGAGCTAATCTGAATACAAAGGAATCTGGCTGCGCGTGAATCTGAATATGAGTGGGTGAGTCTGAGGAAAGCGAGGAGGAGAAGGAAGATTATGATGATGATGATGAGGAGGAGGAGGAGGAGGAGGAGGAGGAGGGTGTGAGATGTGCCAGGGGGAGGAAGCTCGGAGGCATCTGAATGATAATCGGTCGGCCCGATAATGCACGCATGTGTTATTCCTGCTCCTGCCACGTCTCGCAGGGGAGCTTTGTTTGTGAGTTGCTGGGTGTGAGAGCGGGTCCGCACAGACGACGAGCGCGACAGTGACGACGACGACTGCCACGACTTCAGTGACGTCTGCCTCTTTTGGACATCTTTCAGAACAGTATGAAGGAACACACAAATCGTTTCGTTTCGCGCTCATACAGCACACTCCGGGTCCCGCGCCGGGCGCCCGCGGGGCGCCCGCCGCCCGGCCCCGGGCGTGCCGCCCCTCACAGCTGCTGGTACCAGCCGCTCCGAGGGAGGATATGTACGCCGTCAGGTAGTGGTCTTTCACACCCCATCTTGCCCACACATCGACAACCTCTCTGCCTGCCGCCCTCCCCGCCCACGCCGGACGGACAGCGCGGGACCTTCCTGGGGCGGCCGGAGCGGGGGGGCTCGATCACATGAGGCACGCGCCCGTGTTCCCCCTCCCCTCGCAGCCCACGCGGCGGACGGACAACCGGGCAGGGCCAACAAGCGCCTGTCTAGGGATACGGCATAGCAGGTTGTGCCTCAGCCCACCCTGGCTTGGTTGCGGGAACGAAACCACTCTAGCTCGGGGGGGCGCGCGGGGGGGGAGGCGGAGGGGGAGGCGGAGGCGGAGGGGGCGGCGCTGGCCAAGCAGCCTGCAAAACTGCAGCGCCCACGTAACTGACGTGCGCAGCACGCGCACGCGACGGGAGACCCTCGGAAAAAAGGACTTGTAAGGCGAACTCCGGGGCGGCGCCCTGCATGGGCGGGCCGTCGCGCGCAAGGAGGGCACGGTGCTGAACCGTGGCCTGACACGCTACCAGGGGATGGTCGACTGCTACATTCGACGCTCCGCATGCCCCGCACCGCGAGAGCGTGGCTGGCAGCCCACCCTGGCCAAGCACGGCAAGGGGCCAGCAGCCCGTCATGCGTATGACGGCCCACAACCGGTAATGCTTCCAAAAGTTTGGAGACGACTCCCAGCCCAGAAGATTCCAGTCAGGGAGGGACGGGCCCGGGCAAAGCTCAGCGAAGGAACGGCGCAACGCCGGGAGAACACATGACGCTGCCTTCCTGAATGCTTGCCGGTCATACTCCAACAGCGCTGGGCGCACGACCTGCCAGCGGTACCACTCCAGGAGGGCCCTGCGCCTCGCTGGATGGGCGCGCGCAGCCTCCAACTGCTCCCCAGCGCATGCCGGGTGTCGGTCCAGTTGCACTGGCGGCGACGGAAGGCGGCCAGCGAGCGCAGCTACCGCAGTAACCCAAGAGGGGGCGTGCAGGCACCGGGATGCCTGCCAGGCTCGGGACGCCGGGTGGTCGAGCGGGAGGACTGCGAGCCTGGCTCGCGCTAGCAAGGCACGCTCAAGAAACTTCGTGCCCAGCCTCAAAGGCCACCCGCATTGGGCCACGACCACGCTGTGACGCACGGGCGGGCCATCATTGCAGCCCAGCAGCTTGCGGCCCCACTCTACCTGTAAGCGGTTGAGGGCCGCTTCAGCCCCCTCGGCTAGGGCCAACAACGGGGAAGCGTATAGGATTACCGACTCAATGCGGGGAGGGACTTGAGCTGCGGCAACTGGGATGGAGAAGCCCCCGCACTCCGCCGTCTGCAAAAGTTCGTCAAACAGCGACCTGCCCCTCGCGAGCGTACTGTGCAGCAACGGCAGAAACGTGAGGCCCGAGTCCACTAGAACTCCTAGAAGCCCTTTCGCGCGCACCACAGGGGCTCCAGCTAGCAAGGGCGGGGGGGCGTCCAGAAGGGGCAGGACTGCCGTCTTCCCCCTATCATAGTGAAGCGGGCCCTCACGCGCCGTGCGTATCGGCTGCACGCCGACCACTCTTCCTCCGACAGAACGGCCCTAACGGCCCCCTCTGACGGGCAGGGCGTTGTGATGTCATCCACGAATTGCGGTGACTCCACGTGGTAAGCCCCCAAACGCTCTATCACGGCAACCCGATCAGCCTGCGACGACAGCGCGCTGAGGACGCCGCGCAGGAAGCGCCTCGCCTGGGGCCACGGCGACTCCTCAGCCGCCGCCAAAAGCGACACTTCCTGCACGACCCCGTCAAGCTGCAGCTCCCCCCGCGGCGGCTCAACGCATTGCGCCGGCGGCGTGACTTCCTCCGCGTCAAGGAGCGCTGCCCTAGCAAATGGAGGCACAATCGTGCTGCACCCCTCCGGGAGCACTTTTGCGATGTCATCCGCAAGCCCACGGAGCTGGGTGTTAAAAGCGTGCACAGAAAACCGCCTGCCCTGAGCTGTACCGCGCGAAAGCATAAAAACGGGGCTCAGCAGCCCATGCAAAGACAGGCACTGATGGTCTTGCGCCAACACGTCGTCCAAAATGAGCCAATCAGGCCCGCGGACTCCGGCGTTGTACACGCCCACCAACATGGCGTGGCGGGACGCCACGTCGAAAGCCCACTTGCCATCTGCTAGAGCCCACCAAGTGTGGAGGCCCTGCGCATGCCGCAGCTGGGCGTGCACGACGAGGCCGATTACTAGGGTGAGGGCGTCGCCGACTCCCCCCTGCTGGCAAGGCCCACAATACGCCTCCAGCGCACCGCTATTTCGGGCTATCCAGAGAGCGTCTTGTACCGATGCCATCTCCGTTGCAATGGAAATTGGCCGCAGGGCGGAGAGTGCGCGCACTGTGGTTGGGCCGCACTTACGCAATGGGGTGATCTGCCTGAGTGACCAGATTTTCGCGGTCACGCCGGCGGCGCGAGCGAGGTTCACTAGGGCCTTGGTCAGCCGTACCCCCGCTGGTGACTCTGCGCGCAAGGCGGCGTAACACCCATGAATTGTGCGTTTGCCTGGCTTGAGAGCGCTCAACACAGCATGCACCTCGTCATCCGTGTAAGGTGGAGCTCGGGCTGGTGCGCCTTCGAGGGCACCCGCGCTGCGGATTAAAGAAACCTGCCGTGCCATGGCCTCCTCGGCCCCCGGATCCTGCTCAAAGTCATTGCGATCGCGTGCAAACAGATCCTGCCTGACAGCCTCAACCATCGCACTGGGCGTAAGCGCAGCCCCCGTGGACGGGTCCGACAGCCTCACCTCAAAACGGGTGCGCACCTGGAAGAAGCTCGACAGGAACCTCTCCGCGGCCCCGGGGTTGGCCTCGCGCAAATGCAAATAGCGGTGGACGGCTCTCCTACGCTCCCCCCACGCTGCGCACGCAACTTCAAGCTTAAACTCTTGATGCGAGGTGAAACACGCTGGGTTCAGCAACCTACGCGCAGTGGTCTGCGAGAGGCGACGCTTGCCCCCTATCACCTTGGTGGCACCCGCTGCGTGCCCCACCATGGTGTAGGCGGCATCGCGAGCCCAAGCCGCAACGTTAACCACGGCGCGCCTTTGCACTCTGCTGGCCCTGCCTCCGAACCACGGTGGCTGAAGCCAAGGGGCGCATGCAATTGCTTCCACGCTCTCGCTCAGCGCACTGAGGGTGCCGGAAATTTCCCTCAGGCCCTCGTCCCACCTGGGTCCGGACGTCCAGGCGACCCTCCCGTAGCCCGCCGCCCACGGGGCCGTGAACTGGCAGGGCACCTCTGCCATGACGAGTCGGTGGTCGGAGAGCGCAATAAAATCCGGCAGGACCTTGACAGGAAGGGGCGAAACTCTCATGCCTATGAAAAGGTCGATGCAGGTGCCAGACACATGCGTTGGCGCGGGGGGGTTAAAAGCCCCAAGCCCTGCAGCCACAAGCCACTGTTGGATCTCTCTGTCTGCAGGGGATTGCTTGCAGTCTCTCGTCGTCCGACGACGACGACGACGACGACGACGACGACGGTCCACCCCACCCGCCCA
>CAUYUJ010017160.1:109861-129861 GCA_963575745.1 Prorocentrum cordatum | reverse complement strand
CCTTTCCCATCTCATTTCGTTTCGTACCGCTTGCGGCGACGCCTGGTCGGGCGCCCACGCCCGCGCCCGCGGGCGCGTCGCGCCGTGCCGTCAGCCCCCGCAGCCGCTCACTCAGCCCTCACCTGGGCGCTGCGGGCGGTGGAGAGAGCCACTAAGTGGCCCGAGTTTGGTACAGGCCTTTCACTCCCCATCGTGGGCCCCCCAAGGAGGGCGACCGCTCGCCAGCCCAGGCCGCCCATGGGCCCCGCTCGCGTCGGGAGCATCCATGCGTCGCCCCGGGGCCTGGCCAGCAACGCACGAGCAGCATCGCGGGAAGAAGGCTAGCAGAAGCAGCGGACGGCAGAGCTCCACACCCCCTCCTGCCTGCCGGGGTGCCGCGACACGGCGAGCGCACGGACCCCCTGCCTGGTCCGCAACCGAGGGGTGAGACGGCAGCGCGTACCGCTCTGGGGGGGGGCGAGGCCAGACAACATGGAGAGCGGGAGCAACAGTAGAGGGCAAAGCGCCCTGACACATGGCGCGGGGGGGCTGACGAGACGCGCAGCTGGCGGCAGCAACCCGACAGCTGCCCGCTCGCAGTGGCCTAGTGCTCGCGGGTGCCGCGCGGATGTCTCCACCTCAACGCACAGCGCCACCTCCTGGGTAACGACCGGGGGCCCCCCACACGCACACGGGACCATGCCCAGTTGCGGCGGACGCTCCTGGCGCCCCAGGGCGTGCGAAGCTGAGGGGGGTGGGAAAGAGCGAGGGCGGAAGCAGGCCAGCCCACCCGAACACCCAGAACTGGGATTAAATGCGGCGCGCTTGGGCACCCCACAGGCATCGCGAGGGCTAAGGATGGCGGAAGCAAAAGGGAGGCGGCAGAGCGGCAGCACCATTGTCTTCCTGTCTCGTTCTCCCCCCGTTCGCCCAAAGCCTCTGCTTGCTTGCCCCTCTTCGTTCGACGACTCGCCCCTCTCGTCCCCTCGTATACCTTCCTCCGCCCGCCCCGCCCCGGCCCAGAACCCAGACCCGCGCGCGCGTAAGAGAAAGGAAAGAGAAAGGAGGCCAATGGCACAGGGCCTGGCGGCTGTCCAACGGAAGCTGGCGCCGAGCACTGTTTGCGGCGCAAGGGGAGGGCCGTCCAGAAAAAGACGCCCAACGTCATCAGCCACAATGCTGACCAGAACAAGCACTAAGGCAGAGCACCGGCAGCGGGACCTATCGCTGCTTAGTGGACGAGTGGCCCGGGAAAAGGAGGCCAGACGTCTCCAGCTACACTGCGGGGGCCAGCGCACGCGCGAGTTGCATGCTTTGGCCGTGGACTCCGTCGCTGCTCCGCGAAACGAGCAGAGAAAGGGGGCGCAGGCGCAAGAAAAACAGGAGGCGACGAGGACGAGGCTGGATGGGTGGCCCTGGCCGCCAGAAGAGGCTCGGGGGCTCCAGCTGCGGCAGCGAAGACAGCAGGCGGCGACGGTCGAACCAACAGCGACTGCGTCAACCTCCTGCTGCTGCGAGGAAGCCTGCTCGCCGGAGCGGGCACTGGCAGCAGCAGGCTCGGGTGCTCGCCCGCTACAAAAGTTGGGAGCAACGCGTGCCCGGAAAAAGGGAAAAACGTGTGCAATTGTAACGCTTGGGTCGAAACGCAAGATGCATTGGCAGAGGCCGCGGGCGGAGAACGAAAACGAGGAGGTAGAGGAGAAGGGGGCCGAGGGGACGCAGCCGGAGGCAGAGAAAGTGGAGATAGTCGCGCTTAGCGTCATTCGCTGCTTGCGAGATATGGGCTCTGGCTTTGCCGAACGACTAGGTGGGTAGGGTCGTCACGCAAAAAGCCCGGCGCAGCCGAGCAACTCTTTTGGTGTCTTAACTGCCGTGGTTGCCCACAAGAAGACCGCGGCCCGGGCAGCTCCGCAAGGCTGCCGGCGGCGGACAACGGCTGGTGGCGCGACGCAGCTTTAGCGACCGGCGCGGGCGGCCTCGCCCTTACGCGGGGGAGCGAAGGGCCTGGGCGGGCTGCCTGACCCGCCGACGCAGGATGGGAGGAAAAGGGGGGGGGACTGCGACTAAGACTACGACGGCAACGCCGACGACGACGACGACGACGACGACGACGACGACGTAGAAGTAGTATTATTAGTAGTAGTAGTAGTAGTAGTAGTAGTAGTAGTAGTAGTAGTAGTAGTAGTAGTAGTAGTAGTAGTCGTAGTAGTAGTAGTAGTAGTAGTAGTAGTAGTAGTAGTAGTAGTAGTAGTAGTAGTAGTAGTAGTAGTAGTAGTAGTAGTAGTCGTAGTCGTAGAAGTCGTAGAAGTCGTAGAAGTCGTAGTAGTCGTAGTAGTCGTAGTAATCGTAGTAATCGTAGTAGTAGTAGTAGTAGTAGTAGTCGTAGTAGTCGTAGTAGTCGTAGTAGTAGTAAGTAGTAGTAGTAGTAGTAGTAGTAGTAGTAGTAGTAGTAAGTAGTAGTAGTAAGTAGTAGTAGTAGTAGTAGTCAGTAGTACTAGTAGTAGTAGTAGTAGTAGTCGTAGTAGTAGTAGTAGTAGTAGTAGTAGTAGTAGTAGTAGTAGTAGTAGTAGTAGTAGTAGTAGTAGTAGTAGTAGTAGTCGTAGTCGTAGTAGTAGTAGTCGTAGTAGTAGTAGTAGTAGTAGTAGTAGAGTAGTAGTAGTAGTAGTAGTAGTAGTAGTAGTAGTAGTAGTAGTAGTAGTAGTAGTAGTAGTAGTAGTAGTAGTAGTAGTAGTAGTAGTAGTAGTAGTAGTAGTAGTAGTAGTAGTAGTAGTAGTAGTAGTAGTAGTAGTAGTAGTAGTAGTAGTAGTAGTAGTAGTAGTAGTAGTAGTAGTAGTAGTAGTAGTAGTAGTAGTAGTAGTAGTAGTAGTAGTAGTAGTAGTAGGCTCAAGCGGCGCGGCTCTGGTCTCGCAAGGCCGGGTTAGCGGGGCTCGGGGCCCGCGCGCGATGGCGCCCTCGCCGGGGCTCGCTGGCAGGGGCCTGCACGCCGACTTGCCGCGCGGCCGCTCAGGGGAAGCAGCGGCAGCGCAGCAGGAGGGGAGGCGACGCGCAGGCAGGGCCAGCCGCAAGGCCGCGCAAGAGGCCGAGGGCGAGGAAGAGGAGGGCGAGGAAGCAGCGCCACGGGAGCCAGGCACAGCGAAGACCGGGCGGGGGTCCTTCCCAGGAGGAAGGCAAGTGGGGCAGAGGGGAAATGATCACTTTCTGGACCCCAAAGGGGGGGACGGATAGCTGTAATCCCCCTGTCCCAGTCCCCGCCCGCGCCAGGGAGCGCCGCAGGAAGACGAGAAGCAAAAGCAGAGGAAGGCGCAGGAGGAGACGTAGGGCGCCTGAGGAGACACAGGAGGCCAGGCGCGAGGCAGCGCCTGAGGAGGGGCGGAGGCGCGAGGACAGAGCGGCCCAAGGCAGGGCGAAAAGAACTGAGGAAGCTGAGGAGGCGGAGGAGGCTGAGGAGGACGGGCGCGGGAGGCCCGGCAAAACCCTTGAGGAGCCAGCGGGGGCCGGGAAGGGCACCGGGACGGCGCCTAAGCGGCCGCGGGGCAGCAGAGGCGGCGGAGGCAGACAGGCCTCGGCGAGCCACAGGCGCTTGCCACCACCGGACCCCGGGCCGTCCCCAGGCCTCTGGAAGCGCGCGCAGCGCAGGCTGGGGAGGGGGGCGCGGCCAGGAGGAGCGACGCTGGCAGCAGCTCCAACAAAAGCTCCGGCGACAGGCAGCGGGAGGACCGAGGAGGAGGAGGCGGGAGCCCAGGGAGGCGCAGGGGGAAGAGGTTGAGGACCAGGCGAAGGAGGGCGAAGAGGAGGCCAGGGAGACGCCGCCGCCGCGCCAGCAGGAGACGCGGCTAGGAACGGACACGGCCGGCAGGAAGCCACGCGGCCAGCCTTCGCTCGCAAGCGCCGCCAGCGGGCCGCGCAGCGTCAGGCGAAGGCAGATTTCGAAGCGGCGCTGGCCGAACACGGCGCCCGGCTGGAGCGCGAGGCAGCTTTCCAGCGGCGGAGGGGCGTTCTTGCCGACAGGTTCGAGGGGCGCTGGCTGCGGGCCCTGCTTCAGAAGAGGGCCCTGGAGGCCGTGGGGGCCGAGGGGGCGCAGCCACAGCCACAGCAACAACCACCGCAGCCGCAACAGCACCACCAGACACAACCACAGCGCGGCTCGGCACGGGAGGGGGCTAAGGGGGCCGAGCAGAGCCGCGAGAGGAGCGCGCAGCAGGCCCAGCAAAACCGGGGTCACGACAGACGAAGCAGCCAGTTCACGCATGCTTGTTGGCGACCACGCTACAGCCAGCCACCGCCGCGACCACACAGAAAGGCTGAGGCAGACACGAAGGCAGACAACGGAATTGCGAAATTGCGCGACCACGACCAACCGGCACCAGCACTGGGACCTTCGGTGGGGCTCCCTACGGGGCCACGAAACGCTGTACTGGGTGTGCGGGAATATCATCATCATCATCAATATTATCATCATCATCATCATCAGCAGCAGCAGCATGGGCATCATCACACCAGCATCAGCATCGTCATCATGGTCATCACCATCATCGTCATCAGCATCATCATCATCATCATCATCATCATCATCATCATCATCATCATCATCATCCTCATCCTCATCAGCATCAGCATCAACAACGTCATCATAATCATCATCAGCATCATCATCATAAGCAGCATCATCGTCTTCGTCATCTTCAACAACTTCATAATCAATAATACGAATGCCACTGGTATTAGTTATAGTAATGAAAATAGCAGTGATGGTTGTTACGGATATTGGTATCAATACGAATAATAGTAATCATAATCGAAAAATAACAACACTAATAACGAAATACTAAGAGAGTGGTAATATATATATATATATATATATATATATCACATCAATGATAAGAACAATCACACTCATACTAGCAGTAACACTAATAATACTAATCAGCATCGTCGTCATCATCAGCTTCAGCATCTTCAGCAACATCATCAGCAGCATCATCATGATCATCATAATTATTATCAGCATCATCATCATCATCAACAACATCATCATCAGCATCAATGTCATCATCATCAGCATCAGCATCACCACCGTCACAATCATCATCATCATCATCAGCAGCACCATTAGCCATCATAGTTAATCCGTCGTGGTCATATCATCCTCGTCGTCATCATCATCCTCATCATTGATATCCTCATTGGTATCATCATCGTCATCATCAGCATCATTATCATCATCATCCACATCACCACCATCGTCATCATCATAAGCATCACCATCGCCATCATCATGACCACCACCATCATCATCACCATCACCATCACCATCACCATCACCATCACCATCACCATCACCATCACCATCATCATCATCATCATCATCATCATCATCATCATCATCATCATCATCATCATCATCATCATCATCATCGGCATCGTAGCATTGGGACCTTCGGTGGGGCTCCCTATGGGGCCACGAAACGCTGTACTGGGTGGGTGAAACGCACGGAGGAGGGGGAGGAGGGCCACGAAACGCTGTACTGGGTGTGTGGGACGCATGCGGACGGTAGCACTGGGACCTCCGGTGGAGCTCCCTGTGGGGCCACGAAACGCTGTACTGGGCGTGCGGGACGCATGCGGACGGTAACATTGGGACCTTCGGTGGGTTCCCTATGGGGCCACGAAGCGCTGTACTGGGTGTGCGGGACGCATGCGGACGGTAAGGAGGAGGGGGGGGCACGAGAGGAGGAGAACGCGGGGACCGTCTCTTCAAAACGAAGACCCAACACCACAGGATGACTTGGAAAAAACAGCCCAACCAACGTGTCACAAATCTGGAGGCCGCGTCGCCCTTCCGACATGGACCGCCCCTTTCTGCTTGTGCCCCTTCGCGCGACGCCAGTTTTTTTGCAACGCGCCGCATGCCGCCACCAGCGCATCCGAAAACGTTTTGTCCCCCATCGCTTGGCGCCCTGGCGCGGTGTCGACATCTCGGCGGTGCGCGCGTTCTACGGAATGCGGGCGCCTGCACCTCGCCACCACTGGGACCAGTTCGGGGCGGGAGCAACTGCTGGCTGACAAACTGAACGCGCGCGCGCGGAACGACCGATGGCTTCGGCATGGCGAAGCCAGCGCCGCGCGCCGCGGTGTGCAGGCGCCTGGCGCCCGCGCCTCGTAACTATTGGTCTAGATCGGTGTTGTGTTGACCCGATTCTTGGGGTCAGTAGCACCGTGGGCACGAAGCGCGCTCACTTCGGACATGCCGAATTGTTAGAATAACCCGAAGGACACAGATCAACGCACGCAGTGCCCAAGAGACACCAAATTTTCCCATATCAGCTGGGTTCCCGCCGTTCCCGCCAAGTTCTCCCAGATGTTCAAATTTCTTTTGGAACCGACGATGAATTGTGTATATGTGTGTGTGTGTGTGTGTGTGTTTCCCTCCTGGCTGCTGGACGTGAACCACGTGTGGTGCGCTCGGCACGGGCGCGTCGATATGGGTACTGATTGCCAGCCTTCGGCCAACCTTCCGCCGCCTCCCGCCGTCGGAACCGCCCTCGCGAAAGCCCCGCTGGCTCCCGCCCGCGTTCCGCAAACCCTCCGCCGAAGAAGAGACGCCACTTTGTTTAGGTCGGGCCTGTCCTCCTACAGGGGGGGATTTGAAGGAAAATGTGAGAAAACACCACACGCACCCGAAATAGTTAAAACATATTTTCAAAGGCATCCTCAGACTATGTTTTTTTGACTATCTCTGAATGTTCCTCCTGTAGAATGACAAGCCCGATTTAACGCTTGGGTGATCGCAGCATCCGGGCGGGAGCGGCGACGAACAGCGGCGCGACCGCGTTTGGCGATGTGGCCCCGGCGCCGCTGCCCACGAGCGCAGGACGACAAAGGGCGAACGGTGCCGGAGATGGCGGGCTGGTCCGCGAGGGCTCCGCGTCATCAGGGCTGGCCGCAACTGGGTCCGAGAACCTCCTCACCTTCCTCCTCGGCGCCCGGCGCTGAAGGCATCGACGCCGCGAGTGGCGCTGGCCCCCAAACGGGCGGTCGCCCCTGCGGGGGGGGGGACCAAACGAAGCCCGCAGGAGAAAACGATCAGCGAACGACCGTGGCACGGAGACTGTGCCCCGTCCTCCTGCGCCCTTTGCTCCTCCCCGTCTGGCGCCATCTCGGCGCGGATCGACCGAACGCCTCGGCGCGGCCCACGACGCTCGCCGCGGTGCGGACTGCGGGCGCCCGCGCACCGCATCCTTCCTGTCGGCGGGGGACAGCACATCTTTCGACATCTTTCGGGCGAGTGGTCACCACGTGCCCGCGGCCCCCCTGGGGGTATCGGCGCCGCTTCCTTATCTGAACCTTCATCCTTCCACTATTATGCTTCCCATTCTCTCCGGAAACAAACAATAACACAACCATGACCTGTCCGATGTCCGCGCGGATTTCTGGGATCCGCGCTGGGCCCCCCTGGCGGCGCCTGTGGCGCCGCCCCTGGCGCGCTCCGTGCGCCAGGAAGGAAGCGCCAGCGCCGATCCGAGAACTCCGGACGGACTTCCAAAAGTGTATGTTTATGCCATTGTTTGCTCCCCGATCCTCTAACCCCCCTCATCGCCTCGCTCGGCTCCATATGGGCGGCCCAATATACCGGCACCGCTGCTCCCCGGATCTCTGCCCGGGTGCGTCTCGACCAGATTTACGGGGCGAGTCCAGCCGCGGCGACGACGGCCTGCCAACAGACCCAGAAGGGAAGAACGAGGGAAGGGTGCCGGAATCGTACCTTCTCCTCCTCCTCTAGCCATCCTTCCTCCTCCTCATCTTCTTCCTCCTGCATGCTCTCTGCTTGTCCCTCGCGCACCGCCCGGCTGCCCGGGGGGGGAGGGAACCCCCATCTTTCCTCCTCCTCCTCCTCCTCCTCCTCCTCCTCCTCCTCCTCCCCCTCCTCCTCCTCCACTGCGTGCTCTCTGTTTGACCCTTGCGCGCGGCCCGCCTGCCTGAGGGGCAGGGGGCCCCCGACGCACTGGGCGCCGCGCCCACCCCTCACGCGCAAAGCGGGGACAGCAAGCGACCACCACCGCACCGAGGACACACCCTTGGGGATACCCCGCGAACGCCAGCAGTCGCCAACAACGCCCCGGGGGAGGCCAGCTTGGTGCCGGTCGTGGTCGCTGTAGCGCCCTGGGACGGCCCAGTCTGCAACGACCACAGCCCCCGTGCTCAGGTCGAGGTCGGCGGGTTCTTCCCCGAGGGGCTCCGTTGTGATCGTGGTCGTCCCTGGTTGTGCCCCCGACGCCCGAGGCGCGGCGATCGCCCCGCGACCCCCCCCTTCCCACCGGGCGTTGCCCAGTGGGGGGGGCGACGAAGAAACGTGCACCCTTCGTGGCCCTTTCAAGCCTCAAAGGGCCCCTCTTCAGGGCCCTCAAGGTGCACGACAGAGTGCACCTTCCTTCACCCCCCTAGGCGCATCGCCCTTCTTCACCCCCCACATTTATCGCCCTCCCCCCCCGGTACGCAACGCCCGAGAGGGGGAACGTTCGGGGCGACCTGCTTCATGGGGCGCGCCCGCACGCTCAAGGGGAGGCGCATGGGAACCCGTGAGATCGTGGCATCGCACTTCTTCACAACGGGAATGTTTGCTTTGCCTTGCGTGGACGCCCGACATGGGTACGGAAAACATGTGTTCAATTGCCAACAGCACATGTTGTCCAAAACCGACAGCGGCCGCTCTTTGGCAGGCGGCTTGGTCTCTTCAGTGAACAACGTCCGCGGCGGCGCGGCGAGTCTTGCTCAAAATGAACCAAAACTGCTGTTGGGCATCGTACATTTCTTTCCGTACCCATGTCCATCATCCCGATCTCGGGCCCCGGGGCCATCACAGATCGGTCCGGCTTGAAAAATCTAGCAGGAAGATTGGGCCCAGGGCTCTGGTCGTGACTTTTCGCGAGGTTGCCTCCTGTTCGCAGCGCCACACCTCAGGGTTAGGGGGGCTGGCCCAGGCTCAGGGGGGGAAATATCGACCCGGAATCGGCGATACGTCGCCGACGCATCGTCGAGCCAGGCCCCCGACAGCGGCTCCGCACGGCCGTGGGCAGGGTGGCCGATCATTAGATCGGGCATGTCCCCCTACAGGCAGATTTGGACGAACAATAAAAAGTGGTCAAACAATGCGCCCAAACTGCGCAAAAAATGCAAAACCAAAAAATCGTCCCCGTACTATTTTTTGACGACTTAAAAAAAAAACCTTCCTCCTGTAGAGGGACAGGCCCTACCTAAGCCTATCAAGCCCACCCCGCCCCATCTCCGAGCTCTCTGCACGATGGCAGCGGGCCCCGGGCCCTGATGCTAGCGGACCCCGAGCCCCGAGGGCGCTCCCCTGAGGCCAGGCGCCCTCGCCCCCGCCTGGTGGAGTTCGATCTCTTTACAACCAGAACGACCACTTGACAACCAGATGGGTTACTTTACAACCAACATAGGATTGGAAAGTACGGTTTTTCATCGAGAACGTCCACTTTGCAACCAAAGCGGCCCACTTTACAACCAGAACGGACCACTTTACAACCAGAACGGGCCACTTTACAACCAGAACGGACCACTTTACAACCAGCTCAGAGTGGCCGTGCGTGTTTGGGCGTCCCGCGAAGTGCTCCAGAGCAAGTGGGCGCTCGGAAAAATGCCCCAGAGCAAATGGGCGCTCTGGAAAATGCCCCAGAGCAACTGGGCGCTCTCAAAAGTGCCCCAGGGCGCGCGGACGCTCTGAAAAGTGCTCCAGAGCACGTGGGCGCTCTGGAGCCCGAGCGCCTGAACTCTCTGCGCAGGCCCCAGCGATGCCTCTGAGCCCGAGCGCCTGAACGCCCTGCGCAGGCCCCGGCGATGCCTCTGAGCCCGAGGACCTGGGCGCTCTGATCAGGCCCCGGCGATGCCTCTGAGCCCGAGGACCTGGGCGCTCTGCGCAGGCCCCAGCGGTGCCTCTGAGCCCGAGCGCCTGGGCGCTCTGAGCAGGCCCCAGCGATGCCTCTGAGCCCGAGCGCCTGGGCGCTCTGGCGCTCTTAGCCCAGCAGACTAAGACAGGGCTTGCTAGCAGGGGCCAAGCGGCCTCAACAAGGGCCCCGTGCTCGCACGGGAATAAGGCGACAGCATACGTAGGAAGGTTCAGGGCGACGCGCTGCCCATTTTAGGGATCACTCACAGGAAGCGAGCCCAGTGGCCTCCACAAGGGCCCAGCGCCCCAGGGAACTAGGCCATTGGCACCGCGGGTCTCTTGGGCCACGTTGGCCCCTGAAACCCCACGGTGTTCTGCAAGGGGCTAAGTGCTCCAGCTCCAGTTGGCCCCCTGCTGCTCCTCTTTTTGGAAGATCGAGGTTCAACGTTCCGAATAAATGCAACTATTTCGAAGATCGTTCCTTCCAGCGTCAGCCGCAGTGCCAGCGCAGCAACGCAGGTACCCTGCTCGGGCAGCAGCCTCAGCCACCGTGCCAGCGCAGCAGCTTGAGCCACCGTGGCAGCGCATCACCGCCACCTTTGTGCCTGCTACCACCACACTTACCGCTGCAGCCCCGCTACCTCCACAATTCCGACTGACCCCCCGCTACCACCGCAAATCCCATTGCAGCCCAGCTACCACCGCAGTTCCCACCGCAGCTTCCCAACACCATGCAGTTCCCATTGTGGCCCCCGCTACCACCGCATCTCCCACTACAGCTTCCCGCTGCCATGCAGCTCCAGTCTTGGACGGGATCATGGTTTATTCGTATGTCCTGCGCGACTAGCCTTCGTCCGTCAGAAAAGGCAGAGCAAGCAATGGCATAACTGACCGACAGAGCTTAGAGAGCAGGTCAAAACCCTAATCCGCCCACCAGCACGCAACATACCATAGCGCACCATGTCGCCGCATCGCCAACGCGTGCGCAGTGCTTCTTCGTGCGCGATGGGCAACTTCACAACCAACATGCCCCAAAGAGCCCAAAGCCACCCTTGCGCTTGCCCACGGAGATTTCATGGAAAAGCCCGCGTGCATTCAATATGTGTTTTTACTTGCCTGGTTGTAAAGTGCCCTTCCTTGTTGTAAAGTGCCCTTCTCGGATTTTGTAAGCTGGTTGTAAAGTGGCCCATCTGGTTGTAAAGTGCGCTTCTGGTTGTAAAGTGACCCACGCGCCTCCCCCCCCCCCCTTGGGGGCCCGAAGGCAGGGGAACAAAAATCTCCAGGGCCCGCGTCCCTCGGAACCTGCCTGCTCAATGGCGAGAGCGCCCTGGCAAGCGCTGATCTTGAAGGGGCCCCGGGGCACACGAATAAATAGACACACGTCCCAGGATTCCCGAGATGTGTCGACATGTTCTGGATGTTCGTTTTCGCCTCCACTCCACCCCCTGTCCTATATTTCCATGGACATCGACGTCGACGTGCGTCTGTGCCTATTGTTCTCTTCTGATCTTTGGACGCCCGAAATGGGTACGGATCAAGTGGGCACGAGTCCCGACAGCAAATGTGGCGCAGAACCGACATCGGCCGCTGCAGGGCAGGCAACTCTTGTCTCAAACGGGCAGCAACGACGGCGGCGCCGACACGGAATCTGGTTCCAAACGGACAGGAACTGCTGGAGAACGTTTTCTTTCGGGGATGGACAAACCTCCCTTTAGTAAAACGCGGTTTAGTGAACGACCCGAGGCCCAAACCTGGCGGGCGCAAGCCTGGAAAATAACGGCCACGGCGCCCTCTCGAGAACCGAACGGACAATTCACTAGTCGACGTGTCCCTGTTGGGGGTTCTGTCCACCCCCGATTCTTCTTCGACATGCCGACCTTGGGCGGAAGGGGGGGGGGGCGGGAAGTGGGCTCTGGCTCTGGACCTCTGCTTACGCATACGCCTGCTTGCAACCGTGAAGGGGCCCCAGGACACGCAAATTACACACAAATCGCAATATTCCAACACTTTTCATGTATTTTCTGGGTTTTTGTCTCCCCCCCATTTCCCATATTTTCCTACATTTTCCGGGAAATCTACGATTAATTGTGTCTGTGTTTTTCCCAACCGTCCTGTGGTGTTGGGTCCTCGTTTTGAAAACACAGCGCCCCGCGTTCACTCCTTCCTTCCTTCCTTCCTCCCCCCTCCCCCCTCCATCCTCCCACTATCACGGCACACCCCTCACACGTTTCCTGGCCCCATAGGGAGCTGCACCGAGGGCCCCAGTGGCTGCGTTCGCACGGCGGCACCGCACCCATTTCGGCACACCCCACACGCTTCGTGGCCCCATAGCAGTGGCTGCGTTCGCATGGCGGCACCGCACCGATTTCGGCACACCCCTCACACGTTTCGTGGCCCCATAGGGAACTCCACCGAAGGCCCCAGTGGCTGCGTTCGCATGGCGGCACCGCACCCATTTCGGCACACCTCACACGTTTCGTGGCCCCATAGGGAGCTCCACCGAAGGCCCCTGTGGCTGCGTTCGCATGGCGGCACCGCGCCCATTTCGGTACACCCCTCACACGTTTCGTGGCCCCATAGGGAGCTCCACTGGGGGCCCCAGTGGCTGCGTTCGCATGGCGGCACCGCACCCATTTCGGGACACCCCTCACACGTTTCGTGGCCCCATAGGGAGCTCCACCGAGGGCCCCAGTGGCTGCGTTCGCATGGCGGCACCGCGCCCATGTCGGAACACCCCTCACACGTTTCGTGGCCCCATAGGGAGCTCCACCGAGGGCCCTCGTGGCTGCGTTCGCACGGCGGCACCGCACCCATTTCGGCATACCCCTCACACGTTCCGTGGCCCCATAAGGAGCTCCGCCGAGGGTTCCAGTGGCTGCGTTCGCATGGCGGCACCGCGCCAATTTCGGCACACCCCTCACCGTTTTCGTGGCCCCATAGGGAGCTCCACCGAAGGCCCCAGCGGTTGCGTTCGCATGGCGGCACCGCACCCATTTCGGCACACCCCTCACACGCTTCGTGGCCCCATAGGGAGCTCCACCGAGGGCCCCAGGGCTGCGTTCGCATGGCGGCACCGCACCCATTTCGGCACACCCCTCACACGCTTCGTGGCCCCATAGGGAGCTCCACCGAAAGCCCCAATGGCTGCGTTCGCATGGCGGCACCGCACCCATGCCGGTTCACCCCTCACACGTTTCGTGGCCCCATAGGGAGCTCCACCGAGGGCCCCAGTGGCTGCGTTCGCATGGCGGCACCGCACCAATTTCGGCACACCCCTCACACGTTTCGTGGCCCCATGAGGAGCTCCACCGAGGGTTCCAGTGGCTGCGTTCGCATGGCGGCACCGCTCCTATTTCGGCACACCCCTCACACGTTTCGTGGCCACATAGGGAACTCCACCGAGGGCCCCAGTGGCTGCGTCCGCATGGCGGCACCGCGCACATGTCGGCACACCCCTCACACGTTTCGTGGCCCCATAGGGAGCTCCACTGGGGGCTCCAATGGCTGCGTTCGCATGGCGGCACCGCACCCATTTCGGCACACCGCTCACACGCTTCGTGGCCCCATAGGGAGCTCCACCGAAGGCCCCACTGGTTGCGTTCGCATGGCGGCACCGCGCCCATGTCGGCACACCCCTCACACGCTTCGTGGCCCAATAGGGAGCTCCACCGAAGGCCCCACTGGCTGCGTTCGCATGGCGGCACCGCACCCATGTCCGCACACCCCTCACACGTTTCGTGTCCCCTGAGGGAGCTCCACCGAGGGCCCCCGTGGCTGAGTTCGCATGGCGGCAGCACACCCATTTCGGCACATAGGGAGCTCCACCGAGGGCCCCAGTGGCTGCGTTCGCATTGCGGCACCGCGCCCATGTCAGCACACCCCTCACCGTTTTCGTGGCCCCATAGGGAGGGAGCTCCACTGGGGGCCCCAATGGCTGCGGTCGCATGGCGGCACCGCGCCTATTTCGGCACACCCCTCACACGTTTCGTGGCCCCATAGGGAGCTCCACCGAGGGCCCCAGTGGCTGCGTTCGCATGGCGGCACCGCGCCCATTTCGGCACACCCTTCACACGTTTCGTGGCCCCATAGGGAGCTCCACCGAGGGCTCCAGTGGCTGCGTTCGCATGGCGGCACCGCGCCCATTTCGGGACACCCCTCACACGCTTCGTGGCCCCATAGGGAGCTCCACCGAGGGCCCCAAGTGGCTGCGTTCGCATGGCGGCACCGCACCCATTTCGGCTCACCCCTCACACGTTTCGTGGCCCCATAGGGAGCTCCACCGAGGGCCCCAGTGGCTGCGTTCGCATGGCGGCACCGCACCCATTTCGGCACACCTCTCACACGTTTCGTGGCCCCATAGGGAGTTCCCTCTCATTCGCTCAACCTGCTTTGCGGTACTCGTAACTGCATATGGTTGGGTCCATCGCCAGGATAATTTTCCCTCCTGAAACAGTGCGTCCTATGTGGAGACTCCACCTTCTCGAAACGGGCGCCAAAAACAGCCGAGATCTACTCTTTGGGGGGGGGGGAGGGGGGTGCGAAGGCCCGCGCCGATCGGCAAAACAGTGAATGAGAAAACGATCACCTGTCGGTCGTTGCCCCTAGCATTTCCGTACCCGCTTCGGTCGTACCGAGCTGAATGGGGGGCGCGAGCCTCGCCGGCAGCCCCAGATCGACCCCCCGTCGCAGTGCGCCATCACGCGGCGAGGTTGATCCCCGTCGGGGGGGGGCACTCCACAGCGCCCACCACCGGACGCAGAGACGTTCCTTCCTCATGTGTGTTATTGCTCCCGAGTGGGTTCTGGGGGTGCCCGGAGACGCCTCGGAGGATGAAGCGCTCGGAGGCTTCCAAACATCCCGCGAGGCATTATTTGCCGGGGTTGGGTCCAGGCGGATGAAAAGCATCGGTGAGCCAGGCCACCTAATCATGGCGCTTCCCGGAAAATCAAGCGCAATCGCTTCCGCGCCGCCTCGAGGAGAAGTCCAACCGTCAGTCCTAATCCACGAAGCGCGGTTATGATCCCCTGCTGGTTCTCTAGACTCGAATTTGACGATGCCATGTCAATGGTTCAAGACTTCAATGAGTGACTGTTGCCTTTCAATGACTGCCTGAGATGTGCAAATCGAGGACCACCTGGGGCGTCGAAAGGAACTGACCCGTTGTCGACCAGAAGGCTCGTCTCTCGAACTCGACGGGCATGTGCTGGGAATGTAAGCGGCCAGGCGCATCTCATAGAAGAAGAAAAAACGCCATAAATTTATGCTTATGGCGATTGTCTCCCGACCTCGACGGGCATGTGCCGGGGATGTAAGCGGCCAGGCGCAGCTCAGCTCTGCGATCGCTGGCGCGCAGAGGCGAGATGATTAGCTCGGGCATGTCCTCCTACAGGCGGATTTCGGACGAGAAATTCTGAATAGTCAAAACAAATAAAAAATAGTAGAATTAGCCTGGCGAAAGACCCAACCAGATGCAGCTGCGAGTACCGCGCGGATATGAGACGAAGGAGGGGGCACGCAAACTAGGCCCCTTTTCTCATAAGCACCGCGCCACTGGGGCCTTCGGTGGAGCTCCCTATGGGGCCACGAAACGTGTGAAGGGTGTGCCGACACGGGTGGTGGGGATGCATGCGGACCCTGCCACTGGGGCCTTCGGTGGAGCTCCCTATGGGGCCACGAAACGTGTGAGGGGTGTGCCGAAATGGGTGGTGGGGAGGCATGCGAACGCAGCCACTGGGGCCTTCGGTGGAGCTCCCTCAGGGAACACGAAACGTGTGAGGGGTGTGCCGACATGGGTGGTGGGGAGCCACTGGGGCCTTCGGTGGAGCTCCCTATGGGGCCACGAAACGTGTGGGGGGTGTGCCGAAATGGGTGGTGGGGAGGCATGCGAACGCAGCCATTGGGGCCTTCGGTGGAGCTCCCTATGGGGCCACGAAGCGTGTGAGGAGTGTGCCGAAATGGGTGGTGGGGAGGCATGCGAACGCAGCCACTGGGCCTTCGGTGGAGCTCCCTATGGGGCCAACGCTGTGAGGGGTGGCCGAAATGGGGGTGGGGAGGCATGCGAACGCAGCCACTGGGGCCTTCGGTGGAGCCCCTGACTGATGGGTGTGCCGAAATGGGCGGTGGGATGGGTGCGGAACGCAGCCACTGGGCCTTCGGTGGAGCTCCCTATGGGGCCACGAAAGCGTGTGAGGGGTGTGCCGAAATGGGTGTGGGAGCATGCGGTGGGGCCTTCGGTGGAGCTCCCTATGGGGCCACGAAACGTGTGAGGGGTGTGCCGAAATGGGTGGTGGGGAGGCATGCGAACGCAGCCACTGGGGCCTTCGGTGGAGCTCCCTATGGGGCCACGAAACGTGTGAGGGGTGTGCCGAAATGGGTGGTGGGGAGGCATGCGAACGCAGCCACTGGGGCCTTCGGTGGAGCTCCCTATGGGGCCACGAAACGTGTGAGGGGTGTGCCGAAATGGTGGTGGGGAGGCATGCGAACGCAGCCACTGGGGCCGCGGTGGAGCTCCCTATGGGGCCACGAAGCGTGTGAGGGGTGTGCCGAAATGGTGGTGGGGGCATGCGAACGCAGCCATTGGGGCCTTCGGTGGAGCTCCCTATGGGGCCACGAAACGTGTGAGGGGTGTGCCGAAATGGTGGTGGGGAGGCATGCGAACGCAGCCACTGGGGCCTTCGGTGGAGCTCCCTATGGGGCCACGAAACGTGTGAGGGGTGTGCCGAAATGGGTGGTGGGGAGGCATGCGAACGCAGCCACTGGGGCCTTCGGTGGTGGGGCCACGAAACGTGTGAGGGGTGTGCCGAAGGCATGCGAACTGGGGCCTTCGGTGGAGCTCCCTATGGGGCCACGAAACGTGTGAGGGGTGTGCCGAAATGGGTGGTGGGGAGGCATGCGAACGCAGCCATTGGGGCCTTCGGTGGAGCTCCTTATGGGGCCACGAAACGTGTGAGGGGTGTGCCGAAATGGGTGGTGGGGAGGCATGCGAACCCTGGAGAGGGAGGAGGGCGAGGAGAAGGAGGAGGAGGAGGAGGAGAAGGAACGCGGGGACCGTTTCTTCAAAACGAGGACCCAACACCACAGGATGGTTGGGAATAACCGCCCCCGGAGTATTTTTGAGTACTTCTGAATACTCCTCCTGTATAGGGACAGTCCCAACCTAACGCGAGGATGACGACCGCGAGGCCCGCGGCAGCCAGGAGCCCGCTCTGGGCGTCAAAGAGAAGGCCGCGAGAGGCGGCGCGAAGCGCCGCGCCGCACGCGGCCTCTCGAGCGCGCGGCTGCGCACAGGGGCCCGCCCGCCGCTCCTCCTCCTCCTGGTCCTCCACCTCCCCCTCCTCCTCCTCCCCCTCCTCCTCCCCCTCCTCCTCCTCCTGCTGGTCCTGCTCCTCCTGCTCCTCCTCCTCCTCCTCCTCCTCCTCCTCCTCCTCCTCCTCCTCCTCCCCTGGCTCCTCGCCTCCTGCTTCCCCCGGCTCCTCCGCCTTCTCCTCCTGCGAGCGTCCCTATCTCTACGTCTTGACTGCAGTCCTCTTCCTCCTCCTCCTCCTCCTCCTCCTCCTCCTCCTCCTCCTGAACGCCAACTCCTCGGCATGAAGCAGCCGGGTCCTGAGGGAGTAGACGCATCCACGAAAGGGTCCGAGCTCGAGCAGATGGGGTTGGAGGATCGCGCCGCACCGTCGAGGCATACCCGATGCATGCATTGGCGGCGCCGGCATTGCATCGGCAACGTCGGCGCGGAGAACATCGGGCTCCACATCGAGCCGCATCGGCGATGCATCGGCAATGCGGTGCGATCCTCCGACCCCATCTGCTCGGACCCAACCTGGGTAGCTGCTCGGACCCAACCTGGATAGCCTGGGCTGAGGGAAACTTGAGCATGGGCCGACCGTCCTGGCATTCCTGTAGGCCTACAACGAAATTCTGCTAGAGCGAAATAATCTTCCAACACCAGCAACACCAGTGCTCTTAGACCATCAAACTGGTTGATCAAACCGATGCTGTCTCACCCGTAAGTGTTCTCAGTCAGATCATTTCGTGCAAACCACGAAAGGTTCTTAGAACATAATTTGGTGGGCCTATGGGCAAGTCGGGAAGCTTCGCCACTGCTGAAGGGCAACGATCGGGGGGGACTGGCACAAGGGGGCCAACATTGACCCGGATTCGGCGATGCATCGCCGACAGATCGGCGCTGGGTCCCCGATCGTAGATCCTCACGCTCCCAGGCGCGGGCATTCGGACCCCCGTCGGCAACCAATGGGCTGTTGGGGGTCCGTGGGTTCCTCCCCTTGCCCGTCTCCCTCTCTATCGTTGCCCCGGATGCCCGACACGATCGGGAGCGGCCAAGAGGGGGGTGTCCAAGAGGGGGGGGTGCAAATCATGACCGGCGGCATGCGCGCGGCCCAGCGGGGGGGCCTGGGACGTAATAAAATAAGAAGAGGCGTCATGAAATCTGAAGAAAAATCATGGCCCGCGCCATGAAATCCACCCCCCCCTAGTCATCACCCCCCTCTTTTCCGCTCCCGACATGAGGGAGGCGGCCCCATTTCTCCCCGGGCGGGGCGACGCGCAGCGCAGCACACCGCGCGCGCGCTGCCTCCCGCCGCTGCCGCGCGGGGGACGCGCCCGCCGCCGCGGCCCTTCCTGCACACGGCGCCTCCCCGCGGTATTCGCGTGGGCGCTCGACGGCGCGGGCTCGAGGACGCCGCCCCCCCTCCCACATCGGGCCTCCTCACGGGGAGGGGGAGGAAAAGGAGACCAGGACCAAGGCTGAACGCGGAAACGTCGTGCTGCTCTTGGTCACAGTCGATCTTGGTCAGCGTCATGGCGTGAATCATCCTCGCGAATCGGCGGCGGCCGACGTGGCCCATGGCCAAGGTCGGCATCGGCAAGATCCCGCGGCACCTTGGCCATGGTCCCCGTGCCTCTTCCCTCGACTCCTCTCCCTTGAGGCTTCCAAGAGGGCGGAAGCAAAGGAGGTCACAGGTCACATAGGGGGGGGGGGCTCACGTGGAGCGAACTCAAATCTGTGCCTGGGCTGGCGCCCTGATAGCGGACAACACCACCGAGAAGCGGCAGAACCGACGGTGCAACCGACATCGGCCGAACTCGCCAGGCCGCGAGCAGCCCAGAAGACCGCAACGACGCGGCAGCGGCACAACCACGAATCAGCTGGACCGAACCGACCAGGCGCAGCCGATTGCGACAGAGTCGAAGCGACAAAACCGCGGACAGACACGAAGCCACACCGACATCAGCATAGACTTTCGGCGGCCCGCGCGAAGCTCTTGCATCGGCGCTGGACCTCTCGCCCCTGGCGCGCGGAGCGCGCCAGGGGCAGCGCCAGAGGCGAGCCGATCCACGAGACCTGCGCGGACTGGCAAAAACTACAACCAACCCGTATCACAAGAACGCACGATACGGATGTACGGGCCTTGGAAGACCATGTCGACACTTGGGGGGGGAGCGCGGCCAGCGAAATCGGCCAATGATGGGCCGAAGGGAAAGGATGCAAGGGTTGCCTGGGAAAGTTGCTCATCCTCACTGTGCGGGTTGACTGCAATGCATAATGCGTATGTGTCATCTTACAAGACAGAGGCCTCCCAAATGTGGTCCGAGTGGATGGGGTTGGAGGATCGCGCCGCAGCGCCGATGCACCGCTGATGCCTCGGCGATGTGGGCGAGGTCGGCGATGCATCGGCGACGTTGGTGTGGAGAAAGCAAGGCCCCACATCGAGCTACATCCCCAGACCCCCGACGTCATGAATTTTTCATGACGTCGACCCCCAGCGGTCTGGACCCTTTTCCCGGGACCAGTTCTTCGTCCTGAGTCGTTGTTTGACGGTCCCGAGGGCCGGTAAGGGCCCCCAAAGGCCAGAAATAATGAAAAACTTCCCGTCGTGATTGTTTCATAACTCGAGGGGGTCTGGGTCCCCAATGCATCGGCGACGAGGTGCGATCCAGAGACCCCGCCTGTGCTGAGAGAACGGCTCGCGCCCAGGCCTCCAAGGCAGGACTGCGCTCTGGGCACGGGTGCGGGGCGTCAGACCCTGGTGGGGGCCTCGCTCGCTCGAGCAGGGACCCCCCTCTCCTCCCTCCTCCCTCCTCCCTCCTCCCTCCTCCCTCC
>CAUYUJ010017160.1:75000-109761 GCA_963575745.1 Prorocentrum cordatum | reverse complement strand
CCTCTCCTCCTCCTCCTCCTCCTCCTCCTCCTCCTCCTCCTCCTCCTCCTCCTCCTCCTCCTCCTCCTCCTCCTCCTCCTCCTCCTCCTCCTCCTCCTCCTCCTCCTCCTCCTCCTCCTCCTCCTCCTCCTCCTCCTCCTCCTCCTCATCAGGTCGCCTACGGCCTCCCCCCGACTTGGCGCGCTGGACGCGGCCCTGGCCACTTTCTGACCAATCTCTCTCTGCCCACGCGTCCTCCGTGGATGCACGGCTGTCGCATCGTAGCGGGGAGGATCCCCTCCCCTCCATGTAGGCCTGCAACAGGACATGTTTTGGAGTCCCGACACGGTGCGGTGACAGACTTTGCGGTGACCTCGAAATCCCCCAAGACCTCACCGCACGGTACGTCACCGCACGGTCTTGGGACCCCAGCGGCCCCTGTCGCCCGAGACGTCCTCGGAGAGGGCCTCGAGTCCCAAAACCGTGCGGTGACCCCGAATCCCCACCGACTCACCACACGGTGTGGTCACCACCCCGTTTGGGGGCCCCCATATATCCGATGCGAGGGGTCGGCCGTTGCATGCCCACGGGAAGACACGCACTGACGTTTCGGCACCGCGCGCTGGGACATCTGCCCCCAATAGATCCAGGACCTGCTACCCTCGTCAAAATGAACCTCAGAGATCGCGAACAGCCCCTTCGAGGTCGACGTCCTTCAAGGTTTAGGTCGGGCATGTCCACCTACAGTCGGACTTTGGACGAACAATCAACAAAAGTCGAAAAATGCTTAAACAAAAACCGTCAAAAACAGTAGAAAAATCGTCCCCAGGCTATTTTGCTACTATTATTGAACATTTCTACTGTAGAGGGACAGGCCCGACTTAATGCTAACCCCGTCAAAATGACCCTCGTCAAAATTTGGCGGAACGCACAAGGGGGTGGAGGGAGGGGGGAGGCTTCTTAGAAGCAGGGGTGCTTCGAAGTTCGACGACGACCGACATTGGAGTTGGGTCGGGCATGTCCTCCTGTAGAGGGACACGCCCGACTTCACCTTGAAGGGCGGCGCATGCAACTGCCTCGCACTCATCGCTACGCAATCGAGCAAGCATCTTCCCGTACGTACACAACTCAGCCACATAAGCCATCTTTGAGGTGAGGTCACGCGTTTTGACGAGGGCTGCAGCATGGCAGATCTTTCTCGGGTCGGATCTCTGGGTCGGGGCTCGCCCTTGGAACCCTCCAGCTCGCCATCGCTCGGACGTCCATTCCCTGTGTTTGTTTGGTTTCGTGCGTAGTTTTCGCCAAATGATCAAGGATGCTCCTCGATGGTCCTCGCCGAAGTAAAAATGCACACGTCCGAGCGATGCCAAGTCCAGCCCTCCGCCCCTGGCATGCGTAATTACCGCGAACAGGGCGTGCTCGCGGGGCGCCCCTGGGCAACAGCGCCGGCAGCGCGAGCGCGCGCGCGCGCGGTCGCCGCCGCCGGCTCGTTGGCGTCGCCTTCGGGCGCGGGCGCCCTCTCCGAGGGGTGCGAGACCAGCCAGCATCCACCTGGGGAAGCGGATCGAGTCTCGGGAGCGGCCAAGAGGGGGGTGTCCAAGAGGGGGGGGTGCAAATCATGACCGGCGGCATGTGCGCGGCCCAGCGGGGGGGCCAGGGACATAATGAAATAAGAAGAGGCACCACGAAATCTGGGGAAATATCATGGCCCCCGCCATGATATCCCCCCTCCTAATCATCACCCCCCTCTTTTCCGCCCCCGAGAGTCGGACGGTGCGAACAGCCCGGTCGCATCCGCACGGAGCCGGAAACGATCGGACCGGCTGGGCCAGGGATGATGCACCACAGGGTCGCGCGAGCATCGAGCCACACCGCATGGTCGGAGCATCGGAATCTGGTCGGGCATCGGATCGATCTGTCCCTGCCGACTCTCGCGACAGACGCAAAGCCGCGTGGGCAGGAGCCGAAACGGAAGCCTCCTCTTCCTCGTGGTCTCCTCGTGCCTGGCAACCCCGTGCCTGACAGCATGCACTGCCGCAGTCAGACGTATTGGCTGCTATGTGACGCATGCGCATTCAACCAATCAGTACAGATGTCGTGTCAAAACATGTATCGCTGGACCTCAGGAACAGCGAACCCCCTCCAAACAGAAACTGTTTCTTATTCCAACGCCTTGACTACACGACTGTCGGACGGGTTCCCTCGTGACAATGCGCGACCTCACGCACCGAAATGACTTGTGACCCACTCAGGCTGTTCTCCAAATCAAAGCCACGAAACTTCATGCTCGTCCGTGAATACGCTTCACGACAGTTTCGCCGCTTTTATCAACAACTCGACGTTCTCCCTCTCCGTCCCCCCCCAGAAGCCGGCTTTTAGCATCACTTCCAGCCCTGGTTACGCACACGTGGTCCATCACGGGACCCAGACCATGGTCTATGATGAAATTACCGAGACCAAGAGGATGGCACAACAAACATCAGTCCACCTAGATGCGCCCGAGATACAATAGACGTGGCCAGGGCAGGTGGTGGCGTACGGCAACTTCGTGCCGTGACGACTTCTGCGTTGGCTTCTGACACCGCGTGGATCGTTCAGCCCTGAACGATCGCGGCTTTCCGATAGCGCGGTCCTCGGCGGTGGACAAACCTCCCTTCAGTAGACCTCCCCTTAGTGAAAACGGCCTGGGACCGAAACCGACGGACCCGGACCCGCAAAAATCACGGCCGCGACGCCCCTCTCGCGAGCCGAGAACGGCCCATTCCTTACTCGACGCGTCAGGGTAGGAGGTCTGTCCAACCCCGAGGACCGCTCCGTAACGGCCGACTCCGGGCCACGGGCGGCACTCTTCGAGGGGGCACCTGCCGTGGCGACGAGGGGGCTGTGGCGAGCGGGGGTGGCCGCCCGCCAGGAAGGCCCCCGGGGCCCTCTCGGCAGGGGCCGCCTCGGGAGGGCCCCGGAGGGGCCTCTCTAAGAGAAGGCCCGGGGCTTCCGAGGAGCGCCCTGCCCTCTGACAGAGGGCCGCCCCCGCTGCTCTTAGAGGGCCGCCCCCCTGGCCCCCCCCACACCTCATGCTCCTCCTCCTCCTCCTCCTCCTCCTCCTCCTCCTCCTCCTCCTCCTCCTTCCTCCTCCTCCTCCTCCTCCTCCTCCCCCCCCCTCTCCCTTCCTCCCCCTCCTCCTCCTCCTCCTTCTCCTCCTTCTTCTCCTCGCACGCAGGTACGTCTCAGGTAATCCTTCCAGGTATTCCTCCTCCTTCTCCTCCGACTCCTCCTCCTCGCCCTCATTCCCACTCCTCTGCCGGCCGTGCCCGTGCCCCTTGTGCTCCGCCTCCCCCTCAGGTGCGCGCCGAGAACGTTGGCCCGACCCGACGAGGCGCCGCTCGGGACGATTCGTGCACCCGTCGAGTAGGGGATCGACTACGGAATTGATTTACCCCAAAATTGCTTTTCTCGTCGAGTCCATGAAACAAATGCGTGGAACATGCAGGCCTACGGAGCATCGCAGGTATGACTCGCAGATTCGGCGGGAAATCAGTCTGGGAGTAAATCGATGATGTAGTCAATCCCTTGCTAGACCGTGGGCCGCTCCTCGCGAGGCGCAGTTGCTAGAGAGCGTCGCGAGGCTGGCAAGCCGCCGAGAGGCGGCAAGCAAAGACGTGGCCCAGCTGCCCGAAGCTGATCCCGATCACTAGCCGATGCCGCTCCAGGGCTCCAGGGCTAGGGGCCTCCTAGATGGGGTCGGAGCAGATGGGGTCGAAAGATCGCGCCGCATCGCCGCTACATCGGCGATGCATCGCCGATGTATCGGCGACGCCAGCGTGGAGAAGATTGTGCTCCACATCGAACCGCATCGCCGATGCATCGACAACACGGCGCGATCCTCCGACCTCACTTGCTCGGACCCCATCCAGGAGGCCTAGAAAGACCCCGCTGCAAGCATACCCATCGGTCGAAAGAAGTAGGTAGAAACATGAAGTAGGAAGGCGTTGAACATAGGTTGGGTTCCGTCCGCCCCCTTGGGAGGACGGACAAGGTGCAACCACTGGATCATTGAAGTAGGAAGGCGCTTAAAGCAGATTGGAACCTGGGAGTCCAAACATACATACTTTCAACGACCGATGGGAAAAGAGAAGCGGCACCACCACCGCCAGCGCGAGGAGCCAAGGCCACCCGCACCCACCCCCCTGGTGGCGTGGTACGCCCTCTCCCCGCCCGAGGTGTCTCCAGCCTCGCCAACAGAAAGGGAGGCGTCGAGGACCTCATCTGCAAAGGCTAGAGGCCTCTTAGATGGGGTCCGAGTATATGTTGGGTTGGAGGATCTCGCCGCATCGCCGATACATCGGCGATGCATCGCCGATGCATCGGCGACGCATCGGCCATGCACTGGCGAAGTCGGCGATGCATCGGCGATGTCGGCATGGAGAGAATTGGACCCCACTCGAGCCGCATCGCTGATGCATCGCCGATGCATCGGCGATGCGGCGCGGTCCTCCGACCTCATCTACTCCGACCCCATCTAGGAGGTGCACTGTTTCTCCTGGGGCCGTAGGCGTCCCGGGGAGGAGGAGGAGGAGGAGGAGGAGGAGGAGGAGGAGGAGGAGGAGGAGGAGGAGGGGGAGGAGGAGGAGGAGGAGGAGGAGGGGGAGGAGGAGGAGGAGGAGGAGGAGGAGGAGGAGGAGGAGGGCCACCTAAGCCCTTCGGAGAAGCCCTCCACTAGGAGGCCTAGAAAGGCGGGGATTTGTCAATGGCCACCGTCCAGGGGAGCGATCTTCAGGGACCTCGGCAGGCGGCGGATCTGGCTTCCTCAAGACCGTTTCTGGCATACCACACGCTCCCCGCCCCAGTCAGATTCCACCGCCCGGGGCCACTCTGAGCCGACAAGAACCACGACCCAGGGAGGGACATGTGTACACCCGACCCACGGACCCTCGCTCGCCCCCCGTGGCTTTTGGGTATCGCGTGCAATTCTTCCCGGCGGATGTGGATATGATACCTGGCCTCGCCCCCCCCCACCCCACCCCAGGGTCCGAATACTTACATTCCCATCCACCGCCTGCCGAGCCGATCGCCCGGACGGTGGTGATAAGCTCATCCCCGTCCTGGATCCTCGCTGCAGGTGGCCCTCGCTGGTCGTGGCGGTGCCGCCTCTCCTTCCCTGAGGGGCAACCTTTGGAAGGGACCAACTCAGCGGGGAAAACCACTGCGAACGGGCATCGGCGACACGTCGCCGACAGATCGGCGACACATGCCCCCGATAGAGAAACCACACGCTGCTGGGAAGGGTGGGCGTTTTCGGGCCCGGCGTTGGTTTCTGACACCGCGGGGATCGCTGAGTCTTGAACGATCGGCCGTGTCCGAAACGTCCGATCGGTCAACATCGACCGATTCTGGGCCGCCAGCGGCGTTCCGCCTGGAACGCCCACGCTGGGGCCGCCGCTGGTCGACCGGACGCGAACCTGCATCGGGGGCGCGCAGGCCTGGATTGGCGATCCACGGAGGTGGCGCGCGGTCGCCACATCCATGCATCGGGGGAGGTGCCCTCCCCAAAATGCGGCCGGTGCCGCCCCGCTCGGCGGCGGCAGTCCGCGATCCCCCATGGAAACGGGGCCCGTCGCTGATCCACGCCCCCTTGAAATCCATGTCTGCGAGCGCCTGGCTGCAGTGGGCGATTGGGGGTCGATGTGTTCCCCCCGAGCCGATCCCCCTGACCTCCCGCTTCCCGATGCTCGGGCTCCATCTCACTCAGGCCTCTGGCGGCCGATCCGGAAGCTCCCGGCACACCACCGGGAGGCGCTCTCGACGAGGCGCCGCGGAAGGCAACGGCCCCGTGCCCGGAAAGGTACCTGTGAAGTCCCAAACCCCGTATAGAGGCCTCCCAGATGGGGTCCGAGTGGATGGGGTCCGAGGATCGCGCCGCCTCGCGGATGCATCACCGATACATCGACGATGCATCGGCGATGCAGCGGCGACGTCGGCGATGTATCGGCGACGTCGGCGTGGGGAAACACGGGCTCCGCATCGAGCCGCATCGGCGATGCATCGACGATGCGGTGCAATCCACCGACCCCATCTGCTCGGACCCCATCTGGGAGGCCTAGACCATAACTGAGTGCCTGCCAGGCCTTCCGAAAGCCTCTGGGGAGAGCCCTGGAAGCTTCTGGAAGGAGCTTCTGGAGGGAGCTTCTGGGCACACGTACTGGGAAAGGCTCAGGAAAGGCCTCGCGGGACAGATCCAAAGCTCAAGCAGGCCGCAACGGGGATTCCTGCCAGGGGCCGAAACGAGCTCTGGGGCTGCCCTGCGGAGCCGGCTTCTAATCGGAAGCCCTTTTAGCTCTCCACGAGCTGTCCGGCCCCGTGCCTGGAAATATATAGGAGAACTGTTGGACTGATCGGGGGTCATAAACCCGTTCCCGTGCCTCTTCTGGCATACGTTCTGGCCAGCGTTTCGTGGCGGATCCGGTCGTGGGCACGAGAGCGCCCCAGGGCAACGACGGCAACCTCGAAGCTCCACACCTGGATCTCCTTGAGCATCTCTGGGGGAGCCAGGAGATACCGATATCGCTGCTCCCCCGACCTCTCCCAGGGTGCGTTCTGACCAGGACTTTGAGGTGAATCCAGCTGTCGCGACGAAGGCCCCCCAAGAGGCCCAACACTTGCAAAAACGCCCCCGTAACTAGAAGCCTCCCAAACTGGGTCCGGCCAGATGGGGTCGGAGGATCGCGCTGCAGCGCCGATGCATCGGCGCAGTCGGCGTAGAGAAAATCAGGCTCTACATCGAGCCGCGTCGCAGATGCATCGTCGATGCGGCGTGATCCTCCGACCCCATCTGCTCTGACCACATCTGGGAAGCCTGGATTTTTCTCGTCTGAATCTCCCCCCGTACCCATCGATCGGACGACGGAAGAAGTAGGTAGAAGCATGAAATAGGGAAGCGTTGATATTGGGTTCCGTCCGCTCCCTAAGGGGGACGGAAAAGATGAAGCCACTCGATCATTGAAGTACGAAGGCGCTTATTAAAGTATATTGGAATCTGGGAAACCCCAAGTGTCTACTTTCCACGACCGATGGGTAGCGCTGCCCCTGCTTCTGTGGAAACCAAAGGTACCGATACCGCTACTCCCCGCACCTTTCCTGGAGTGCGTTCTGACCAGGATTTCGAAGCGAATCCAGGAGGGCGCGCCGCTGGATAACCCCCTTTCCACGATCCGTCGTCGGGGACCCCCCCCCCTCCCCCCCTTTCCCGATCCGTTGTCGGGGAACCCGCTCCCCCTCCCCCCCTTTCCCTGTCCGTGGTCGGGGACCCCCCCCCTCCCCCCCTTTCGAAAAGGAGGGGAAAAGGGGTTCGGACCCCCCCCCCCTCCCTCCCTGAGGCCGCCAAATTCGACCCCCCCCCTTTCGCCACGGCGCCCCCAGTCTCCGGAACCCGACCCCGACCACCCCTAACACTAATCCTCGCCGTTGCCCTAAGCCTCAACCCTAACCCCCAACCCAGGCCCTAGCCCCAAACAGCACTCACAACTCATTGCGCACTACTCACTACCCACAATTCACTACTTGCTACTCACTACTCACTTCTCACGGCTCACTGCTCACTTACTCACTACTCACGGAGCACTAGCCACTACCCACGACTCACTACCCACTACCCACTAGTCACTACTCCGTACTCCCTAGTCACGACTAACGGCAAACTACTCACTATACTGACTACCCACTACTCAGTACTCACTACTCACTAAACACAACTCACAATCCACTACCCACTAGTCACAAATCGCTCTTCACTACCCACTAACCACTGTCCTCACTACTCACTACTCCCACTTCACTACTCACTACTCACTGCCGACAACTCACTACTCACTATCCACTACTCGCTACTCCCTACACAGTACTCACTATTCACTACTCGCTACCCGATACGCACTATTCACTACCCGCTACTCACTACTCACTACGCTCCCACTACTCACGACCCACTACTTTCTACTCCATGCTCCCAACGCACTACTCACTACCCAGTACTCAATACTCACTATTCAGTACACACGACTCACTGCCCACTACTCACGACCCACGAAGCACTACTTACTACCCAATATCCACTACTTACTACTGAGTAGTCACAGTTCACTACTCAATACGCACTGCCCACAACTCAATACTCACTATCCGCTACTCGCTACCCAATACGAAGAAATCGCTACACACTACGCACTATTCGCTGCTCACTACTCCCTACGCAATAGTCATTAGTCGCAAGTCGCTACTCACTACTTACTACTCACTACTCACAATTTTCGACTCGCACCTCCCTACCCACTGGTCAATACCCACCTCTCGCCTGTCACTACTCACTACTCACGAATCCCTACTCACTACTCGCTACTCCCTACTCGGTACGCACTACTCCCGGCTCACTACTCAAACTCACGACTGAGTCTTGACTACTCACTCCTCACTCCTCACTACTCACAAGGCCCTACTCGCTACTCACTACTCACTATTCGCTACTCCCCACTCGCTACTCCCTAGTCGCTGCTCGCTACTCACTACTCACCATTCACTACTCACTGCGAACTACTCACTACTCACAACTCACTACCCACTCTTCGCTATTCGCTACTGTCTACTTCCTCATCCCTACTCCCTGCTTGCTACTCACGATGCACTACTCTCTACACACTACGCACTCTTCACTACTCACTACTCATAAGCTCTTACTCTCTACTTCCTTCCCACTAGTCACTACCCACTACTCACAAATCTCTACGCACTACTCACGACTACCACTACCCATTATCCACTACTCACTACTCACGACTCACTGCGCACGACTCACTATCAAATACCCATTACTCACCAATCGCTACTCAAAACACTCTACTCTCTACTCACTACACGACAGGGACCCTTCCCGGCCCCCTGTTCGGCGCAAGGGGGGGAAGGAGGGGGGGTCGACCCCCCTCCCCTTTCCAGCGCCAAGGGGGGGAGGGGGGGGGAGGGGGCGAAAATCTCACCCCCCACTTTCAACCTTTCAAAGGGGGGAGGGGGGGGGGTCTGCGAGCCCCCCCATCCCTTTTGTGTAGTTCTTCAGGGCCATCCAGTGGCGCGCTTTCCGAATCCAGCGGCGGCGACGACGGATGCCCAGGAGGCCCACACACGGGAAAACGAGGGGAGGGTAGAGGTATGGGTACCTTTTCCTACTCTGAGCTCCCCCCGACGGCGGCTTGCCCGCCTCCTCTCGGGCACCCGCGGCGGCCCACGGCCGCCGGGCCCCTCGCCCTGGGCGCTCGGCGCCAAGCAGCGCAGCCGCGGCGGCGGCGCCTCTGGACGCCTGCCGCCCGAGCCCCCCCTGCCCCTCCGCGCGTTCCTTCGTGGGGGGGGGGGCGGTAAGGAGGAGGATGAGGATGAGGATGAGGAGGAGGCGGAGGAGGAGCAGGAGAAAGAGGAGGAGGAGGAGGAGGAGGAGGAGGAGGAGGAGGAGGAGGAGGAGAAAGAGGAGGAGGAGGAGGAGGGAGGAGGAGGAGGAGAAAGGAGAGGAGGAGGCGGAGGAAGGGAGGTAGAAGGAGAGGAGGAGGAGGAGGAGACGAAGAGGAAGTAGAAGGAGGAGGAAGAGGAGGAGGAAGGAGGAAGAGGAGGAGAGGAGGGGAGGAGAGAAGGAGGAAAAGGATGAGGAGGAGGAGGCGGAGGAGAAGGAGGGGAGGGGGAGGAGGAGGGTAGCCGCCGAAACGGCGCTCCTGGACGCTGCCGCTAGAGCCCCATCCCCCTCCGCTCGGGCGTTCCTTCATGGGGGGGCGATGCATGCGGGGGGGCGGGGGGAAACGTGCACCTGTCGTGCCCCGTCAGGGCCTCAGAGGGCTCCAGTCGAAGGCCCCTCTGGGGTACCCAAAGGCGCACCGCTCTTCGCACCCCGACTTGTCGCCCCCCATCACTCAACGCTCCCCCCCGCACGCTTCGGGGGCCTCTTGGGCAGTTGCGCGGCCTCGTGGGCCGGGCAACTGCCCAAGAGGCCCCCAAGGCGGCCCAAGAGTGCCCCAAGACGGCCCTGAGAGGGCCCGAGAGGGGGAACACGAACGGACATTTCCCGCGTTCGGCCCCAAAAGGCCTCTAGGAGGCCCCAAACCGTCTGGAGGCCATCTGAAGATCTCTTGGAGACTGCCCTCTGAAGCCGTTTTGGTGCGCTTTTGGGCCGTCTTGGGGTCCTTGGGCCAGGTAACTCGACATAATACGAGGAAACGGGCCATGTGAGCCGCCTGGGAGCCGCTTCACTCGAAAAAACGAGGGGGGAGGGCAACTAAACTTTTATTCCCTCGCTAGTCCCCTCCCCCAGACCCCCTCCCTGTCTCTCGCTCGTACCTCGCTCTTTCCGTCATCCGCCGCCGGGGTGCACGGCGTGCTGGATGTCTGGAAGGTTTCTTTTTCTCGGAAGAACGCCTCCTTGGGCTTCGGCCCAGCCCACCGTCCCAGAGAGCTGCAGAATTTCCACCTCTCATTGGCCAAACCGCCCCCAAGAAGGCCTAGAAGGCCCCAAAATAGGTTCCAAGATGTCTCCAAGACGGGCAAGATGCCCCCAAGAGAGCCAAAGACGGCCCCAAGATGGCCTCCAAGACGGTCCCAAGATGTCTGCAAGACCGCCAAGATGACCCACGAGAGCCCAAGACGGCCCAAGAAGCGCCCAACATGCCCCGAAGACTGCCCAACAAGCCTCCAAGAGGTCCTCCAGGAAGGCCCAGAAAAGGCCAACAGCATTGATTTCCATGTGGTCTTTGAAGGTTTTTGGCACTTGCTTCTAAACGAACTCCCGAGGCCTCCAGTATAGCCCCCAAATTGCCCCGAGTGGCTTCCAAGACGGCCCAACAGGCCTCCAAGAGGTCCTCCAGGAAGGCACAAGAGGCCGACAGGATGTTGGCATTTGCTGAGTTTCGGCTTTCCGACGGCCCAAGGCGGCCCAAGATGCCCCCAAGATAGCCTCAATATTACCAAGGAGGCCTTCAAGATGGCCCGATGACTGCCCAAGGAGCTCCCAAGACGGCCCCAAGAGGGACCTACGACGCTCCTCCAAAACGCTCAAGATGGCCTCCCAAACGGAGCCGTGAGCGTCCCAAGAGAGCCCCAGATGGCAGCAAGATGCCTCCAAGACGGGCCAGGAGGCCTCGAGGTTTTCCAGAAGGCACAAAGAGGTCAAGATCATCGAGTACCTAGGTGATGCAATGGATGTTGGCGGCACAAGAGCCCCCCCCCAAGATCGCCCTAAAATCGCACAGGAGGCCTCCAAGATGGCCGCCCGTTCGGCGCAAGAGGCCCCCACGACGGCCCCACGACGGCCCCAAGAGGGCCACAAGAGGCCTCCAAGACGCCCAAAACGACCTCCTAAGAGAGCTCCAAGAGGAGACGGCATCCGACGGCGCCAGACGGGCCAGGAACGCCGTAAGACGGCCAAAGATGCACCCAATAAGCCTCAAAGGCCCCCAAGAGGCCCAAGGAGGCCCCCAAGAGGCCTCAAAGAGGTCCCCAGGAAGCTCCCAGGAGGACCCAAGAATACCCAAGAAGCTCCCAGAGATCTCCTGATCCTTCTCCTTATCCTCCTATTCCTCCTCTCTCCTCATCCTCCCCTTCCTGCCCCACGTGTTCCACGAAGGCTTTCCACAACGACTGGGGGAACGCATGGTCTACTACGTGGCCAAACTTAGGCCAAACGTTTGGCCACGTAGGCGTATCTCAAAAGGCAGAATGCGGCGCTGATTCGCCGTAGATCCGCCGCCACCCTGTGATCCGGCCACAGGGGTGCACTGGGTACAGTACGTTAGGCAGTTGCTGGATCTGTTGTTGGTTCATTACCTAACAGCGAAGACTGATAGGTTTCTGGTGGGCTCGAAAGAAAGCATATTGACTCCCCAAGGGGGTCTGGGCGGATGCCGAGGGAATCCGGGGGAATCCGGGGAATCCGGGGACTCCCCAGGACTCCTATAGATTCCTACAGTTTCCTATGGATTCCTACAGATTCTGTTCCCAGAGCACCATTCCCACGCCACATTGTGAATGCCCGGAGCCAACTTCCCAGAACACCATTCCCAGGCCAGATTTTGAATGCCCGGAGCCAACTGTAGGCCACTTCGTGTTCTCCGTCTTCCCAGCACAGCATTCCCAGGCCACATTTTGAATGCCCGGAGCCAACTGTAGGCCACTTCGTGTTCTTCGTGTTCCCAGAACACCATTCCTGTACCATATGTTGATTGCCCGGAGCCAACTGTGGGCAACTTCGTGATCTTCGTGTTCCCAGAACACCAGTCCTGTGCCATATTCTAAATGCCCGAGCAGAGGCAGGCTGAGGCCGAGGCAGGCTGAGGCCGAGGCAGGCTGAGGCTGAGGCTGAGGCACGCCGAGACAGGCTGAGGCTGAGGCTGAGGCAGGCTGAGGCTCAGGCAGGCTGAGGCTGAGGCTGACGCAGGCTGAGGCCGAGGCAGGCTGAGGCTGAGGCTGAGGCAGGCTGAGGCTGAGGCAGGCTGAGACTGAGGCTGAGGCAGGCTGAGGCAGAGGCTGAGGCTGATGCAGGCTGAGGCTGAGAGGCTGACGCTGAGGCAGGCTGAGGCTGAGGCCGAGGCAGGCTGAGGCTGAGGCTGAGGCAAGCCGAGGCAGGCTGAGGCTGAGGCTGAAACTGAGGCAGGCTGAGGCATCAGTAGGAATCCATAGGAATCCTCAGGAATACCTAGGAATCCTTGGGAATCCGTAGGCATCCTTAGGAATCCGTAGGCATAGTTAAGCATCCTCAGGGATCCTTAGGAATCCTTAGGATTCCCTAGGAATCCTTAGGAATCCCCAGGAATCCCTAGGACTCAGGATTCCTGAGGATTCCTAAGGTTTCCTAAGGATTCCTATGGATTCCTAAGGGTGCCTGAGGATGCCTTAGGAATCCCTAGGAATCCTTAGGATTCCATTGGATCCTAAGGCCGTTGCCACTGTGACTGTCATTGCGAATGCGACTGCGACTGCAAGAACAGCAGAATTCTACAACTGGATTCTCACCTAAATCTTAAGGGGAATGCTTCCAAATATGCTTATACACATCGCTGTTAGGTTGCTTTGCCGGGATAATTTCAAAATTTCTAGTGGGCCTACGGCCGATCCTTCCGACCACCGGGAAGAGCGCGTGAAATGTGTCTCCCATCGGACATTCGCCCCATACGTACCCGTGAAATTCCCAGGTCGTCGATCGTCCCGCTCCAGACGGCCCCAATATGGCTTCCAAGACGACCAAGAGGGTCTCTAAGACGGTTACGACGGCCGAGAGCCCAAGATGGCCCGAACATGTCTCCAAGACGGTCCGAGATGTCCCCAAGATGGCCTCAAGATCGCCCAGGAGGCCTCCAAGACATCCCTTTGAGGCCTCTACGGGGACCTCCAGGACGCCCCGAAGAGGTGAAACTCAGTGACAAATTTCTGAATGATTTTGGCGTTCACTCATTTTCGGCTTCCCAACAATCGAAGACGACCCCAGAGGCCACCAAGATGGCCCCAAGAGCGTCCAAGAGGCCTCCGAGATGGTCCCCTGACGGCTCAACAGGCCTCTGAGACGGCTAAACCGGGCTCCGAGACGGCCCAGGAGACGTCCAAGATGCCCAAGATGGCATCCAAGACGGCCCTGAAGCGCCCCAAAAGGGCCCTAGGACGGCCCAGAGAGGCCTCCAAGACGGCGTCCGACGGGCCAGGAATGCCCTCAGAAGGCCAATGAGCATCCCAAGGAGCCTCCACAAGCACCAAAGAGGGCCAGGGAAGCCCCCGAGAGGGCTCCCGGAGGCCCCAAGAAAGCTCCCAAGAGGCCCGAAGAATTCTCCTCCTCCTTCTCCGTCTCCTCCTCTTCCTCCTTGTTCCTCCCTGTCCTTTGCGGTGATTCGCCGTAGGCGTCGGTGATTCGCCGTAGGCGTCCTCGATACTTGCGAAAGAGATGCCCCTTATCTCGCCGTCCGTCCCTAGAAGAAGAAACAACGGCATAAACATACACTTTTGGCGTTCCGCGGGCGGCGCCAGAGGCGCCGCCGGGGGGCCCAGCGCCGACCCAAGAGATCTGCGAGGAGCGCCAAAAGTTTACCTTCATGGCGTTTGTTCTTCTTCGAAGAGATGCCCCTCACCTCGCCGCCCCAGCGTTTATGTTGACCACCAAGGTTGCGATATGCAATTGTCTGTGGTGTGTGGCCTGGGTGCCGCCGCAAGGCCCGCCGTGTCCACCCCTTGGCTCGCTGGGCATGCGGCCACTCGTGCTGCCAGCCTCCGGCGCAGACTTAGGTCGGGCGTGTTCCCCCTACAGGCGGATTTTGGACGAACAATTAAAACACATACCCACCAAAATACTCCATACATACATACTCGAACATAGGAAAAAGATCGTCCCTGGACTATTGTTTGACTAATTCTGCATATTCCTCCTGTAGAGGGACAGGCCCGACTTACGCCTAGACAGAACCGTTCCGTCTCCCCATTCTCGATGCTGTGAAGCTGCATGCGACACTCCTCTCGATGTGTCGACCGTCGGAAGCATTCCCCCGGTAGCTCCTCGCTTGGTGTCGGCGCCGCTTGGCAGTGAATCTGCGGGCGGCGGTGGGTCGCTGTCTGCGTCGCCGGCGGATTACGAACGCGGCGAAGGAGGAGCGACGCTGAGGCTGCAGTTCAAATAAGTGGCGCTTGCACTGAAAAAGGAAGAGCATAGATAGAGGCCTCCGAATGAGGTCCGAGTAAATGGGGTCGGGGGATCGCGCCACATCGGCGATGCATCGGCGATACAACCGCGACGTCGGCGCTGCATCGGCAACGTCGATCGGCGACGTCGCCGTAGAGAAAATCGGGCCTCAAATCGAGCCGCATCGCCGATGCATCGGCGATCCTCCGACCCAATCGATCTACTCTGCCCACATCTGGGACGAAACCCGTGCAGTGTGCAGATCAACTTCTACCTCAACGTCAAGTGGGCGACGGCGAGTGACCTCCACTGCGCGCGGGAACCCTCCCCCGAGGGGCAACGATCTGGGGGGTACTGGCAGGGAGGGGGGACTCATCGACCTGGAATCGGCAACACATCGCCGACTCATCGACCCGGAATCGGCAACACATCGCCGATATGCCACCGATCAGGAATCCGCACGCTCCTGGGCAGGCTGGGGCTATCGGGCCCATATCGGCGATCGATGGGCGATGGCCCCCCCCTACACCTAGGAGGAGGAGGAGGAGGAGGAGGAGGAGGAGGAGGAGGAGGAGAGGAGGAGGAGGAGGAGGACGAAGGGGAGGAGGAGGGGAGGAGGAGAGGAGGAAGAGGAGGGAGGAGGAGGAGGAGGAGGAGGAGGAGAGAGGAGGAGGAGGAGGAGGAGGAGGAGGAGGGAGGAGGAGGAGGAGGAGGAGGAGGAGGAGGAGGAGGAGGAGGAGGGAGGAGGAGGAGGAGGAGGAGGAGGAGGGGGAGGAGGAGGAGGAGGAGGAGGAGGAGGAGGAGGAGAGAGGAGAAAGAGGAGGAGGAGGAGGAGGAGGAGGAGAGGAGGAGGAGGAAGAGGAGGAGAGGAGGAGGAGGAGGAGAGGAGGAGGAGGAGGAGGAGAGGAGGAGGAGGAGGAGGAGGAGGAGGGACGAGGAGGAGGAGGAGGAGGAGGAGGAGAGGAGGGAGGGAGGAGGAGAGGAGGAGAGGAGGAGAGAGGAGGAGGAGGAGGAGAAGGAGAGGAGGAGGAGGAGGGAGGAGGAGGAGGAGGAGGAGGAGGAGTAGGAGGAGAGAGGAGAAAGAGGAGGAGGAGGAGAAGAGGAGGAGGAGAGGACGAGGAAGGAGGAGAAGGAGGAGGAGGAGCAGACGGAGAGGGAGGGAGGGGAGGAGGGAGGCCCCCTCCCTATCGTTGCTCCAGACCCTCCCCTCCGGACCGCTCGTGGAGGCGGCCGGCGCCGCCCCGCCTCGGCCCGCGGCGGCCTCTTGGGAGGCATCGCCGCGGCGGCGCTGCCAGCGGCGGCCTCCCCCCCCCGCACCCGGGGGTCGGGGCGGGCCCCCCGGCCTTCCCCAGGGGGCAGGCGGCGGGCGGGCGCTACACGCTGTAGCCGATGTCGAGGATCAGGGCCACCCCGGCGAGCACCCACTTCTCCCGCGGCTGCTTCGTCCTGGCCGGCGGCACGGGGGGCCCGCCTTTCTGCTCGCCCTCCTCCTCCTCCTCCTCCTCCTCCTCCTCATCCGACTGTGTCCTCCTCCCTCTTCGCCCTCCCTCCCCCCTCCCCCTCCTCCTCCTGCTCCTCCTCCTCCTCCTCCTCCGATTCCTCCTTCCACCCCCCCCCCTGGGGTATGACGACTTCTTCAGCCCTTTATTACACCGCATGCTCCTCATCCCTTATTAGGGCAACTCGCTTGGGCATCTTTTCTGGATGGGCTGGTGGGGTTATGCGAAGTGTCTAGAAGTTTGGGATGGCCCAGCGAGGCCCAAGATCAGTTCTGGTTAGGGGGCAACTCCTTGGAGGTCTTCGTGCAAACGAACAATAGCTACACAACCCGATTGAGGCCATTGAGACAGATCAGACCAAACTCAACCCACGATTAAACTCGATTCAGCCGGATTAGACGACTTAAGCCTGATTCAGACCATGGATATAACAGCGCCGATGCTGAATTCCATCTCCCAGGAATTGCATCATGACAGTGAGGGCCTCACTGTGGGGCCCTCGTGGTGACGTCTGATGTGCCCCCACATCGTGTTGTGTTGTTTTGCTGCGACGCCTGATGTCTGGGTGTTGACTGAAACTGGCTGAGAAATCGGCGAAATCCTTAACATGTTTACCAACGTGGACCCCAAACAATCCATGAGTGCACCGGGATGTGTAGCATATGTGGTGTTACCGATGTTGGACAATACATATGATATAACCCACGCGGTGTGAGCTATGTTGTGCAAGATATTCTTAATGTAGGTGCAAGGTATGTGGTGCAACTTAGGTGGTGGACGCTATGTGGTACAAGCTGTTTGGTGCAACAACTGTGGTGTATTAGGTGTGGTGCAAGCTATGCGGCTCAAGTTAGGTGTGGTGCAAGCTGTGTGATACAGCATGTGGGTGGTGCAGGCTGGTCGGTGCAAGCTCTGTGATGCAGAGCTGCGTGATGCAAACTGTGCGGTGCAAGCGATGCTGTGCGAGCTGTGCCTTGCACCCGGCGCACGGGGCGGCCCTGGTGCGCCCACGGGCGGATACCACGCGAAATCCCCGCCACGCCCGCCCAGCGCAAAGGGCCTCCTCGAGGCGCCCACGGGCGGGCACCGGGCGAAGCTTCGAAACACACCCACCCGACGCACGGGGCGCCAGCGAGCAGCCACCAACCGGACGCGAGGAACAACCTCAACACACCCATGCAACTGCTCAGGAGCGCAAGCAAGAACCCCGAGGTTCAGGGATGACGCAAGGCCCCTACCCTGGGTTACAAGTGCGTGGTCTGCAAACCTCCTGGGAGCTCCAAGGGCCAGAGAGCCGCCAGGACGCCGCGCGACAGACAGGCGCGATGTGCAGGGTTCACCCTGTCAGCCCAGCGCACAACGCCTCGTAAACCGGGGCAGGGGCGTTTTCAGCCCTTGACGAGGGGCAAGCACCGTTTGGGGAAACAGCGGGGCCACTGACGACACATCGGCCTGGACGGCCCGAGGGCGACAGCGACGACGACGACGCCAAGGACGACGACGACGACGACGAACACGGCAACATCGACGACGACGACGACGACGACCTCGTCCTGTCCTCAGTGGTCCCACAGAACCTCCCCTCGAGCACGCTCCGACCACGCCCCCGGACCCCCCCCCCTCCCGGGCCCGAACGCACCAAATGTCCGAACTGCGTCCAGCCGTAACGGCGAGGGCCCGCCAGTGGCCAACCAACGTTGTCTCAACCCGCCCTCCACTGATGTTACTCAGGAGGAGGAGGAGGAGGAACACCAGCCAGACAGCCAAGGAGGTCCTCAGCTGCGCTTCGAAGACGAAGTGGCCCTTGCGGGACGGCACGGAGTAGCACGGGCACAGGTACACGCTCTTCTCCTGGCCGGCGCCGTCTTCAACCTCCCCTCCTCATTCCTCCCTCCCTCCGTCGATCCATGTATGATCCAGGGTCGAGGGTTCACAGGCTGTGAACCCTCGACCCTGGCAGGCCCTTGCCCCTCCCCAGATGGGACGGGTCCCAAGGTTCACAGGCTCCCCTTCCCTTGATGGGATGGAGGTTCGACGACGACGACGACGACGACGACGACGACGACGACGACGACGACGGCAGGGCCACGACAACAGGGGGATGCGGGGACCTATCCCGCGCGGGAGGGGGGGGGCCCACAGGCATCAGCATGAAAGGGGGGGCGGCTGGAGCCCTGGATCCTTCGGCATGCCCTCTCCACCTCGCCCAGCCCTGCCCTGCCCGGCTTCCTCCGCAGCCCCGGCCTGTCCTCGCCCATCCCCTCGCTGCTCTTCCAACCCCCCTCTTCCCCATCACCAGTCCTCGACCATCACTTTGCTTTTCCCCCTCCTCCTCCTCGTCGTCGTCATCATCCTCCTCGTCGTCGTCGTCGTCCTCCTCCTCCTCTTCTTCCTCTTCCTCCTCCTCCTCCTCCTCCTCCTGTAAAGTACTGTATCGTATGGGGAGAGCGTCAAAACCGCTCACTCCGAAAACGAATCACGCTTCTGGGCCATAGCAAATCAGGCATGCTCTGCTCGAAAACGCACCGCGCCAGAAGCTCTGCCTCGCTCCAGCGGTCCGCATGAATTGGGTTCAACTTGGCACCAGCGAGCGGGGGGGCATTGGGAGGGCTCTTGACCCCTCCCTTAGCAAGGTGCAGGGCGGCCGCGTCGAGCCGATCGTCCAGCCTCGGTATTGCTCCGCCGAGCTCGGAAACAACCCCCTCATCATCCTCCCCCTCTGCCGCTTCACTGCGTACGTAAGTGGGCTCCTTGCATTTCTTGACCAGAGAAACAATTCCACCTAACACATACCCTCCGCGTATTGTGCACACCACTACGTTGGTTCCACCCAAGGTCCACGCCTTCACCGTCGAAGACAAACGCCGTCCAAAATGTGTGGTCTTTAAACGGAATGAAAATTCAAGCTCGGGGTCCCTGTCCGCTTCAGAGTATATCGCAGGGACCGCAAGCCGAAACACAGAAACGTTGGGCATTCTGAAGCCCCCGGACATTTGATTGACAACGCGTGTCCTCCTTATCCATGGGGAGACGGACGACATGCTCATGAAAACCAGTCGTGCCACAGCCCCCCAGAGAAACCCACAACAGAGTTAAACATAATCATCTCCAGCAAGGTGACAGATCATCGCTGCCCCGCTCAAGATCTTGGTCGTTCTCCCTTTGCGCAAATCTACCAATGTGCTGCGCTAAAACTTGACGAGCTTTCTGCCCGTCCTCGAACAAGTGCCAAATGCGCTGCCATATGTGTGCACGCCCATTCATGCTGCAAACCGACCACGCACGATCGCCCATGCAAGAAAGCGTGCCCGCATAATCAGAGCGCACAACAATATTACCGAAACAACACTGCTCCACCATCGTGATGGCGTAGTCCTTAGAGTCTCGAGACTTCCGGGGCGAGCAAGCGTCTGCTAGCACAACTCCATACGCGGCGCTGATAAATCGACCTTCGCTGCTCATCATCACCAATGCCCATCCTGCTCGCCGCAACCAGCGGGAATGCGGATGGGTCACCGATCCATCTGAGACAATCAAATCCCCACCGAGGTAGCCGCCGGCAGGCCTGTTCACCCAATAGTTGCCAGCTTCCTGAGTTTGCAGTGGGTGGGGAAGGATTTGCTCCAGTGGGAAAGGTTATATTCCTGCCACGATTTTGGGATCATGTTGATTCTATCTCCGAATGTTCTGCGCTGTCGCACTCAGCACATGTCGCGCCGAGCCAGCTTCCATCCATCGCACTCGAGACGTTTGTGAAAGAGTGATCCAACGCCCGCCCCGCACAGCGCACTCTTGTCGCAGTCCGCCCGCTTTTGTGCATGCATCCTTTCCGCCGTCCATGTTGTGAGGGACAGCGACGAGCGCGACCAGTTCTGATGCTACCCATGCCATCCTGGACGCACGTGACCTTCGCACAGCTGACGCACTCCATCCCAAAAGCACAGGGCGACACCACGTACGACAGCACTCTCCCGAGCTGGGCGCCTCGGTATCCGAACGATGTCTCGGAGCTTCACTGGCAAACTTGCCGACGGCCAGGGGTGCGAGAACAAACAAATCAATATGTCCAAAGGGAGCGTGGATAATAAGGCGAGCCGAAACAGCTTTCCAGCCAAGTTCCCACCCAGAGAAAGAGAGAGAGAGAGAACAAAACATATATATATATATATATATATATACATATATATATAGAGAGAGAGAGAGAGAGAGAGAGAGAACGTACACGTGCGCTGGTGAGATCGCCTCGGGCCCCTGAACCTTAGACTCGCCGAGGTCCTGCAGAGCCTGCCTGAGGAAGGACAGCTTCGAGCACCTCGGGCTCGACTGCTCTGTCCCAGATTGCCCCGGCCCATGGCAGCACGACCTGACAGCGGCAGCCCACGCGGGGGTCCGTGGCGGAGGCTGGGGACGAGGTCTCCGTCTTGCGTCCTGGAGAGGCTCCAGGCTTGTGTGTGTTTTTGTTGCCCTGTGTGTGTGTTTTTTTTTCCACAGAGTGTGTGTGTGTGTTTTTTGTGTATGTTTTTTTTTTCCCCCACAGTGGTTTTTTCCAACAGTGTGTGTTTTTGTGTGTTTTTGGTGTTTTTTTTTTTTGTGTGTGTGTGTGTGTTTGTCCTCCTGGGCCCACGAGCCCGTACTCCGGCGAGGCCGGCCGGCGAACACCCCCCGCACGGAGCCCGCCCGAGGCCCTGCCCCGCGTGTCCCTCCCGCCCCGCCTCCCGCCGCCCTCGGCCTCCTCGTTCCGATCGGGCCCCTCCTGTGGAGCCTCCTCCTGCCATCCTTCGGGTTTCCTCCTCCTCCTCCTCCTCCTCCTCCTCCTCCTCCTCCGCCTCCTCCTCTGCTTCCTCCTCCTCTGCTTCCTCCTCGTCCTCCTCCTCCTGCGGAATGTCGAGTTTCTTCGCTTCCTACCCTCGCCATCGCTCGGACGTCCATTCCCTGTGCTTTTTTCGGTGTCGTGCGTGTTTTTTTCGCGAAATGATCAAGGATGCTCGTCGATGATCAAATGAACACGTCCGAGCGATGCCAGGTGCCTGAAAACAACGTCACAACCTAGGCGTTTGACCGCCACCTTAGCGAAGCCGTAGGCCTCTCACTCCTCAGCAAGATGCTCCGCTGGGCCGCCAGTGGACACCCGACAGGGCGAGCTGCAGGTTCCTGAAGCCCTGCACGAGCTTGTGACCTATCTCGGCCATCACCTGGCCTACGGACCTCTCAGTGCCTGAGCTGAAATATCGTCCACGACGTTCCTCACATGCGTGGAAAAGTGTGGCTCTGCAATCTTCGCAAAGGTCCGGAACAACAGAACTGTCACCAACGTCATCGCCAAACGGCACCCAACTAACACTGCCCCTGGAACTCTGAACGTCTTGGATACAGTTCCCTGGAATGCTGAAATCCTCGGACCAGAATGCAGGGCACACGCCGCCTTCAGCAAACGATAATTAAAAGTGGTGGCCGCCTCCTCCTCCTCTTCCTCCTCCTCATCTTTCTCCTCCTCCCCTCCTCCTCATCACCCATCGTCCTGATACCGCCTCCACCTCCTCGCGCAACTCCCGCTCCCTCCCATCCTCCCCCCGCTGTCCCGTCCGAGGGCAACACCCGAAAGTAACTCCGGCCTGGCGGCAGTCGCGCGCACAAGCTCTGGAGACCACCTTGTGAGGAGGAGAGGAAGAGCACGGGGAGGAGGAGGGGGAGGATAGATAGATAGAGCGACGCTGAAACGGCGGTCCTGCCACCATGGCCTAGCTTTCGGCCACCCCGCTCCGCGGCTCGTTGTGCAACAACGAAGGGAGGTGGACGGAGGTGGTCATCGCATGACCCGGGCAGACCTGGAGGGTCGTGCAGGGCTCTCGGGGGAGCAAACGCAGTCCCAATGACACGCCGCCGCGGGGAGCCCACAGACGTGTCCGCGTCGACACAGCACACCGCCTTCGGGCAGGATCGAACGAGCGACACGCCGATGGGCTCCCCACGGCAGCGAGCCGTCGACACGCGCTGCCCCTCCCGAGGCTCCTGCGGGGAGGAGCCCCCACGAAGCACGACGACGGCAACGACGAGGGCCGTCCATCGAATGCGGAAGGCGGCGCGCCGGGGACGGGGCGCCGTCCTCCTTCTCCGCCGCGAGGCCCGCCTTACAATTGATCACCGGCATCCTCGTGAACATCTCCTGCCGCTCCCCCACCGCGCAGCGACCCCTACGACATGCCAGTCTCCGGGGGGGGGGGGGGAGCCTGGAGCTTCAGCGCACGACGGCCTGCCCACAAGTGGGCCTGCTTCCGGGCTGGTCTCTTCGCGAAAAGGTTTCGAAACTGGCTTTGAGCACCACTGCGCTCACGGAGCCCTGGGCGGCCTTCTTTGCTGGCGTATCCTGGGTCATCCTGTTCCCTCGCCGACCCCTCTCCGTCTCCCTTCCTCCTCCCTTTTCCGTCCTGCCTTCTCCTCCTCTTCCTCGTCCTCCCCCTCTCCCTCTCCGTCGGTCCTCCCGCGCCCTGCTCCTCCGACCTCCCCCTCTCACGCAACCTTCTCCTGAGAGCGAGCGCCCCCCTGCCATCAGAGCCGCCTTGCCTTGAGAACGCTTCACTCAAAACGAGGTCCAACAAGGACATGACGGAAGACAAGAGCGACAAGTCACGTCCCCAGGGAACTCACGCGAGGACCCCGATCTGGGGGGGCTGACGCTCAGATCCTTGCTCGAAGTCCTTCCGCGCCTAACGACCGATGTGACTACCAGAGAAAAATGTCGGGGGTAAAGAGGGGCCCGACTTGGATCCCCCTCGCAAATACGAGTTATCACCGACAAAACCGTGACCTTCAGATCTGCGGCTTCGCCATATCTCAGGAGCCTGTTAAAGATGAGTGAGTGGCCTGCGCCTCGGAACAAGCGCGGGCGCGATCGTCGGAGGCGTCGGCGTCACGGATGTGATCAATGGCGCCCACCCGCACGGTCTCGGAGTAGGCGAAGAGGTAGGAGGTTCGGCATCTGTTTTCGGACAGTTATCACTGATCCACGGACCTCGGAATAGGCCCTGAAGTAAGAAGCATTGGCATGTGGCTTACCGCCTCGTCAAACTCACTGTTCCAGACGGCCTTGGAGCAAAATGGTGATCTCAAGAATTTCAAGCATCTCGTAAACATCCCATTGTTAAGCCTGCTCTGGCATCAAAGCGGGCACTTCGCCCTGGCCAGTGCCACTTGCCCCATTCAAAGCCGAACCATCTCGAAACGCAGATTTTCCAAGAACTGTTGCCCCGGGCGAAATCTGATAAGAAACAAACGTGCCATCGCGGGCGCCGCGCCTGCTGCCACCCCTGGCACAGCGGCCACGGGGCTGTTCATCTCTCTCTCTCTCTCTCTCTCTGTCTGTCTCTCTCTCCTCGGGCCGAGTGGCCGTGCAGAGATGGTGTCCAGCGCGTTCGTGAACTCCCCTGGCCACTCCTGGCGCCCCCACTCCGCGCGATCGGGCGGCGTGCGCCCCCGCTGCAGCTCTGCGCCAGACCGAGCAAGCGCGTCGAGGATAGTCTGGCAGATCGACACGCCGAGGTCGAGGAGCAACTTCCTCTTATTGAGTGCGCACCATGTGTTTATGTGGCAGAACTTGATCAGGCCAGCCGTATTCGCCGTCTCCACGGTCTCGAACTACAACTGGAGCTGCGATCACTTCTCGGCGTTCGTGGCCTCGACCGCGTCGCCCACCTGCAGCGGGCCCGCCGGCGGCCCTCCCGTGGTCCACGTGCTTGGCGCGCGGGGTATGTGGCCTGTGTCCTCGTTGGCGGCCCTGTCTGCGTAATCCGCGCCCGGGGCTCTCAACTGCGTCGCCTCGCGGCCGTCGCCGTCGATTAAAATTTAATCGAAGGCCGCGCCCTCGACCGTCCGCTTCGACCGGCCTCGGGGGGGCCATTGAAAGCCCGCGCCTGCAACTGCCCGCGGGCCCCTCAGACCCATGTCGGCAAGGCAAAAATTCCCCAACGCCGCGCCTTGCGCGCGCCGCCCGGGCGCGGCGGCCCCCATCTCGACGCCGCCGCCGCGCCTGGAAGCGCCCTTCTTTGCCAGCCGAAGGTGGCGCGCTCGCCCCGCGCGAACTACTTCCATGACACGATGGGAACAGCAACGGGCGGAGACGATCCGTATACTCTGTTGCGCAACGCGTCCGTTATGTTAGTCGATTGCACTGGGCGCCGAAGAGCTCGTCGAAGTAACTGCGTCGGATCGCGGCCGCGGGAACAAGTGGCAATCGTCGCGTTGCGCTTCCAACCTGGCGCCGCTTACCCCCCCCGCACCGATGGTGCGCGCTGGCGCGCGCGCTCTCGGGTCGAGACTGGCCCTGCACCGTCGGCGCACATTGCCGACCGCGCGCGCGTGCAGAGAATTGCGTGCGCCGCGCTCTCCCCCGCGAGACTGGCACGCGCGCGCTACAAAGACCCCGCGGCTCCTGCGGGCCCGCGAAAGTAGAGACAGCAAGAACCGCCTAGCCCTGCGTCGAGATCGCGGCCCTCGGAATCGACGGGTCGCTGCGCGGCAGAAAACTGATCTTTTTCGCTGTCGGCAGAATCGGCGGAGTCAACGGGTCGCTGCGCCTCGTCGCTGTCGCGCGCTGACAATGCGCGAATAATGGTGCCCCGCCCATCCCTCGTAGAAGTCCGCAAAGATTCAGCGGTCGGCCTCTACTTGCTGCGCTGATGGCGGGGCCGGCTGGCCAGGGCGCCCACTGGGGCCCTGCGCAGGTGGGCCATCCTCCAGGGTCACCTAGAGAGCAGCAGCGACATTGGCGCGGGCCTCGGGGTCGCGGGGCATCATTTGGAGCGCGGCGAACCCGCCGGAAACTGGAGCCCGCCTAGTAGAGGTGACACTCCGCTTGCGTCTGAGGTCAGCGCGCGGATCCCCGGGCGTTGGCCCGTCCAGTCGGCCCCCCTTCCCCTTTCCAAAGCTCGGAGAAACTTTGCGGTGATGCTGTCCATCTGGTCAATCGCCCACGCGGTGAACTCGTTATGTCCGTCGGCTGAAATGCCGGCTGAAGACGCGCCATTTGCTCGACATCTGCTACCCCGCGAGCGCCCCACATTAACCCGACCAGATTTCATCGCCGAACATGGGTGCTGCATGTTTCCCCGAGCAGACATCGTCGCCAAACGCGGTGACCGCCGCCCGCGCGCATCGCCCTCCCGAGTGCCGGGCTCTTGCTGGGACCTCCCCCACGAAATCCCCGAGGCGCTGATATCGGGGAGGGCAGTGGGAGCTCGGCGCTGTTCCGCGCTTGCTTATATTCTGAAGAAGTTCCACTTCCTGGACTGCAGCGTCAAGGTGGGCGTCGTTCCGCGGGGTGAGATGGGGGGCCCCATCCAGCCCTTCCCCTCGCCGCGGGCGTCGAATCGGAGATGCCGCAGGCGAACGCGCCGGCGCCCCCGTCGATCGCAAGGGGGGGTGCCGCACAGCGGGCGCCCAGGGCGCGGTGTGACTCGCGCGACGGCCTCCGAGTCGCAAAGGGTCTCTGCGCGGTTCTTTCGAATGAGATCGGTTCCCCACTGGGCCCCATCAATCCCCCGCGTCCACGGCGAATTCCAAGGCCCCCGAGAGCCCGCCCAGTGAACCCCGTGAAGAAGCGCATTTTGCACCGATCGACGCGAGGTGACTGGCCTCTCCTTCTGGTGGGCCTATGTTTGGGCGGCGCCCCCCCTGGTCTCCGCCGTCGCGGAAGCTAATGAACTCGACGCATCGCGCAAGTTGTTGGGGCTACGAACTCCCTGCATTCAGTGTCGGGCCCAGCTGCTGGGGCGTCTTCCCGACGCCGCGCTGGTAGACCCCTGTGGAACCCTGGCGGCCGCGGTTCTGTCTGCGACCGAAGTCCCCGCTGCAGGTCGCTCCAACGAATCCCTTCAAACGCGGGCAGGGGGCGTGGATCGGTCTCCTCTCCAAGGTACCACTTGGGATTGGAAGAACAACCCCGGGGCGATCGACGCCTCGCCCTATTCGACGCCCTCGCCTGCCAATAGATGACCCCGCGACGTTCCTGAGCACAGGAAGGACGAGCCCACCGCGAGCTCGCCCAACGCCCGGGCCCCGCCGCGGATCGTCAACGCATGAGACGTAACTGGCCTCGACTGCCATCGCAAGCCCTGTAAGTGCACTCCAATCTGGTGCCGCCCTTAGATTTGGCCGCTTCTTCGATGACCTCGGGGTCTGCCCGAGGTCTCTGTCCGCCCCAAACCACTTCTTCTCGCGATCCCCGGAGCTCAGACGCGACGATATCGATGCGGGGTTCGGGCGAAGCCCCGACGCGAGAGCAATCTCTCGCGCGCTCATTTCTCCAGCGCGATGGGGTGCCTTCGAGATGGCCCTGTCAGCCGTGCGACTGGGGTTGAAGGACATGGCGACGCCTCGTTCTTCGTCCTCCGCAGCGGTTGCCTGGGAAGGAGAGGCGCATGCGCATACGCTTCAGCGAATCTTTGAAATCGGTGAGCTTCGTGGATATCTGTCGCGGCCCTGTGTCTGCTATCGGTTCGCCCTCTCCTTCGTCGAAGTTCGAGCCGCGTTGATGGTTGCGCGGCGTACCATGGGAAATTGACCGGCTGGCTCCGCAATGTCGGCTCGCATTCGCCACTCTGTCCTGGCGACCTTTCCCGGGCGCCCGCGTGCAGGCGCGCGAGCTCAGCCCGTCGAGCGCACGAACGCTGTGCCTCGGGCGGCGCTGGCGGGCCCTCTGCCAGGAAATGGCTAGCTGGGCACCGCGCGAATGCATCCTCGAGGGACCCCTGGAAGTGGTGCCGTTTGGAGCACTTCCTGGACTGCCTTTGCCATCTTTTCCGGGGCCCCACTTGGCCCGAAAAGCCTCTGGAAGAGTTCTGCGCGGATGTGGCGTAAATTCCGTGAGAATCGGGGCGCGGTCTCAAGATAAGGCATCGGGGGTAAGCTGGAGCTTCTGGGCACCCAGCCAAGGCGTCAAGCACCTCTGGATCTGGTCTCGGAGGGTGGGAGGGGGCGGGGATGTGGTCGACCCCGCTGCTGGCCCCGTCAAGGCCGACGCAAGCGGGGCCTGCCTTCAGACAGGAGGAGCTTGCATCACTGAGCCCGCGAGGAATCACCCATTCATCCAAGAGGTGCCCCCCGAAAACACTGTGGATATTCGGATGGCATTTGCATGCTCGGTTGCTCATCTTGGCACGTCCTGTTTCCGGCACTCATGTCGAGATAACGACTCCATTCCAGCACCCGAAGCCTGTGTTTACGCATGGTGCCTGTTTGACGCGTGTCGCCATCCACTGGACGAACTCCTTCGGCCTTTTCTTGGATGCTGTGCGACGATCTGCAGACTCATCTCTGATGGGTGGGAGGTAGAACAAAATGACGATGACGTCGATCGAGCCGTTGACAAGTCTGACTGCCAGTCCTCTGCCCTGGGCGCCATGTCATGGGGCCGTGATGGAAGGCACGTGCTTAGGTCGAAAGCGCCGTCCTCTCATCATCAAAATCATCAACCTCATCATCGTAATCAACATCATCATCATCAACATCATCCTCATCACCATCATGCATCCTGCCATTCTGTTCGAAAAAAACTGCCGCGTCCCATCTCGCCGATATAGCGAAGCCCCCCCCCCCCTTCTCGCATTTCGATTCCCAGGCTGGTCGATCTGGCGCTGCCCGAGGGCGGGCCCCTGCAAGTGCTACCGTTGACGCCATGTGCAAGTGGCCCTGGCCATGTTCACCAACGACAATGGGAACTGGGGCGCGCAAATAAATAAACGCAAACAACCAGTTCCCCATCTTTTCTCAAAGTTTCTGGGTGTTTGCCCCCCCCTCTTTTTTCATGCATCTTCCAATGCTTTCCCAGGGATCGACGATTCATTGTGCCTGTGTTTTTGTTCCATCCGAATCAAGGGCTGCCCAGCGCAAGCCGCGCGAAGACATAGATGGCCCAGCCAGAAACGAGTGCGCCCCCGAGGGGCTTCCCGCCCAGAGGGGTTTCTTTCCGCGCGCCCCCGGGGGCGCCCACGATAGTTTGTTTGGTCTGCGGGTCGAGGGCGAGCCTCTTCCGGCCAAGAGCTAGGCGGGGCGCGCAAAGCACTGGCCGGGGAGACAGGGCGCGGGCGGGCGGGGCCTCAGGCGGCCGAAGGGAGGGGCGATCACGACAGGCAGGGTAGGAGGGCACAGTGCGCGGGCGTCGCGCGGCATGGGGTAATCCCCTGATGCGGCCAGTGTTAAGTCGTGCATGCTCCTGCGAACGAATTTGTTTGTTACGAACATGTCAGGGCGAAACAATAAAAATGCTCGAGCATGTTGGGGCGAAACAGCACAAATGCCACAAATACTCCAATGGCCAAGAATCGTAGCCAACAACCCCCAAACTATTGTCTGTTTACTATTTTTGAATTTTCCTCCGCCCGGCATGCGGCTAGCGCCGAGAAGGAAGAGGGGGGGGGGGGGGCAGAGCCCGCGGAGCGCCGAGGGAGCAAAGAGGACGGCCACTGCCCGGAGGCCGCAGCTCTGCCACGAAGGACGAGGGGCCGCGAGGCAAAGGGGTCGTGGATAACCCTATGCCTCGGAGAGTAATCCCACAGGGATAATAAAGTTCGGGGTCGCGGGGGGATCATAAACGCAACCCGCCGGAGGCCAGCGTGGAGAGATGGTCAAGAGGAGCGAAAGCCGAAGATATTTTGAGACGTCCTTGGCTTTTGGTCCTCTCTGAGACATCCTCAACAATGGCTCGTCTCGCTTGAGGCATCCTCGACCAATCTCTCGTTTCGTTTGAGACATCCTCGAACTAATTGTTTGCTTCGCTAGAGTTCCTTTTTACTGCTCGTTTCGCTTGACGTCTTCGCAAAACGTTTTTGTTTCGTTTGGATGGCCCTCGACGAGCGTGCTCGCTTCGTTTGGAATATCCTTCAACCCTTGCTAATCTCGCTGGGGGCATCCCCCAGGACGCGCTCGTTTCGCTTGAGAACCTTGAGATCCTATGGCGCTCGATCGAAACGTCGCTTGATGTTGGCTTCTCGGCGCCAGCGCCCCGTCGAAAAAAAAAACCTACGGAGGCTAGGGCGCACCCTCGAGCGCCCACTTGCACTGGAGCCGCTCGGAGAGCGCCTCTACAACAGACTCGGGCCCAAACTTCGGGCGCTTGCGGCTGTCGTCCTCGGGCTCGTCGTCCTCGGTCCCCTCGTCCTCTGGCTGCGGTGCGGACTTGCGGCGCTTGGCTTTCTGGTAGGCTCGCTTCTCCTCGTTGTTGCTGCTGCTCGGGGTCTCCTCCAGCTCCAAGGTGCGCTTCTGGCTCTTGGCGTCCTCGAGCGGTTTCTCATCCCCGCTCCCCTTGGAGTCCTGGAGCGGTTTCTCCTCCTTCTTGGGGTCCTCGCGCTTCTCGCTCTCCTTGGGTGTCTCGAGCGGTAGCTGCGTGCTTATCTCGGGCATCTCATCCATGTCGAAAAAGCTCGGCAAAGACACCCTCGATACACGGAGCCTTGGCGCTCTGTCGCGTCGGCTTGGGTCTTGGTTTGTGAAACTCTTGGAACGCTCAGAATCTTGAGCCACCAAATGACTACGGAGATCAGTCTTGCTTGTTTCGCTTGAGACGTCCTCAAAGAACATGCTTGTTTCGCTTGGTCGGTCATCGTCGAGCGTGCTCGTTTTGCTTGATACTTCCTTCAGCTGTTGCTGGTCTCGCTGCAACCATCCTCTTGGGGCATTCGCACTCTTGAGATCCTAAGCCGATTGGTGCGTCGGTGCGTCGGTTTCGGTTATCGTAACTTATAGATTCCTAAAGCTTCCGTATGTATTCCTATAGCCTTTTTTCCAATGGATTCCCACATGTTCCGATATATCCCCTATAGGCTTTGATAAATTTCGATCGTTTGCTATATGTTCCCTGTATATTTCGATATGGCTTCTGATATATTCTTTTAGATTCATATGGGCTCCTGTAGATTCCTTTAGACTACTACACAGTCCTATACTTCTCATAGGTCCCCTAAGATTCCTATTGGTTTCTATATAGATGCCTACGGATGCTTATGGGTTCCTACGGATTCCCATAGATTCCGATGGGTTGCTCTACTTCCCTATAGATTCCTATAAACACACTTATAGATGTCGATCGCTTCCTTTGGTTGCCTTTAGATTCCGATGGAGTCCTCATAGATTACTATGAGTATTTTTCTGTCTGTCGTATACATGAACTGACGCTTGCGTCGGCCTCCTTAAAGAGCTCCATGGATAGTAAGCCCCAGCGATACACATGTTCAGGGAGCCAGGGAGAGAAGGAGAGAGAAAAATAGAGAGAAGAGAGAGAGAGAGAAAAAGAGAGAGATATAGAGAGAAAGAGAGAGCACCATATAATATTTAGACAAAGATGAACAGAGAGGAAGAGAAAGAGAGAGAGAGAGAGAGAGAGAGAGAGCGAGAGAAAAGAAACGAGCAGGAGAAGGAGAGGAGGAGGAAACAGCAATCCAACGTTCAAAACCCATTAGATTTTATTTCTAAGCGTTTAATGGAAATTGAGATTTTCATCTGCTCGTGTAGGGTCGCTCATCTGCCTCGTTTTCCCAGGATAGTCAACCACAGCGATAAACAAATTCAGGGGGGCACGGAAAGAAGGAGAAAGGTTGAGAGAGAGAGAGAAAGATATATAAAGAGAAAGAAGGACAGAGAGAGATAGAGAGAGAGAAAGAGAGAAAGAGGTTGAGAGAGAAAGAGGAACATAGAGAGAGAGAAAGAGACGGAGAGAGACAGAGAGAGAGAGAGGAGAGGAAGATGAGAAGGAGGAAAAACAAATCCAAAGTTCAAAACTTATGATATTGTATTTGTAAGCGCTTAATGGAACTTAAAATTTTCACCTGCTCGTGTAGGGTTGCTCATCTGCCTCGTTTTCCCAGGATAATCAACCACAGCGATAAACAAGTTCAGAGCGCCAGGGGGAGGAGGAGGAGGAGGAGGAGGAGGAGGAGGAGGAGGAGGAGGAGGAGGAGAGGAGAAGGAGACATCCTTAAGAAACGTACTGTTTCGCTTGAGACGTCCTTCAGTGTATGCTTGTTTCGCTTGAGACAGCTTCGAGTGTATGCTTGTTTCGCTTGAGACATCCTCGACAAGTTTCTCGCTTCGCTTGAGACATCCTCGAAGAATTGTTGGTCCGCTTGAGACAGCCTTGAAACATTGTTTGTTTCGTTTGAGACTGCCTCCCAACCAACATTGTTGGTTTCGCTTAACACATCCTTAAAAAAGGGTGCTCGCTTCGCTTGATGTTGCTATCTCAACATAAGAAGTAAGTAACATCGATGGCGAATTTTTCACAGTGATAATGAAGTTCAGCCTCCGCGCCCCGCGCCCCCGACCAAACTCTTCTTGGCCGTGGATAATCAACTCTATGAGGTTAAGGGGGGGGGGTACTTGATTATCCTCGGCATGGGGTTACCCCCTCCTCCTCCTCTATCTATCTATCTATCTATCTATATATCTATCTATCTATCTACAGTTCAAGGCAGAGCGGTGATGCCTGTACAAAGCGGGATTGAAAGAGCAGGACGAGAACAAGCAGGAAAAGGGGAAGGCGAAGATCCTCGTGAAAAACAAACGCTGGGATGATAACGATAGCCCAGCACGGTCCAGGCCCCACCCCCCCAGCCGCCGCCAGACCCCAGGCAGCAACGGGGGGGACGAGGGAGAGAGAAGGGGGGGGCGGGGACAAACCGAAACGAAACCCACCCACCCCCTCCTTCTCCTCCTCCTCCTCCTCCTCCTCCCTCCTCCTCCTCCTCCTCCTCCTCCTCCTCCTCCCCCTCCTCCTCCTCCTCCTCCTCCTCCTCCTCCTCCCTGCTCCTCCTCCTCCTCCTCCTCCTCCTCCTCTCCTCCGCCTCAGCCTCCACCTCCGCCTCGGCCTCCGCCTCCTGCTCCTGCTCCTGCTCCTGCTCCTGCTCCTGCTCGCTCCTGCTCCTGCTCCTGCTCCTCCTCCTCCTCCTCCTCCTCCTCCTCCTCCTCCTCCTCCTCTCCTCCTCCTCCTCCTCCTCCTCCTCCTCCTCCTCCTCCTCCTCCTCCCCCCCCTGGCATCCAAGGGACAATCTGCCAACTCCCTGTCCCGGTGAACGCTCCCGGGGCCCACGCAGGGGTTCCGGGAGGCCGAAGACGGCGAAAGCCTCAGGACCTCCTCTCTCCGTGGTGGTGGAGGAGGAGGAAAAGGAGGAGGAGGAGGAGGCGGAGGAGGAGGAGGAGGAAAAGGAGGAGGAGGAGGAGGAAAAGGAGCAAACCCAGGATACATCAACGCCGCTGCAGCACACCCTCCCGTGCACCCATCGTCGATGCATCGGCGATGCGGCGCGATCCTCCGACCCCCATCTACCCCGAATCCATCTACCCGCGGTGGACAAACCTCCCTTTGGAAAACCACCCTTTAGTGAAAACGACATAGGACCAGCCGACGGACCTGGACCCGCAAAAATGACGGCGGCGGCGCCCTCTCGCGAACCGGGAACGGCAAATTCGTCAAACGACGTGTCAGGGTGGGTTGGCCGTCGCCCGCCAACGCCGGTGCGGTCGCCGCCGACAGTCGCAGCCGCCGCTGCCGCCGTCGTCGATGTCGTCGTCGTCGTCGTCGTCGTCGTCGTCGTCGTCGTCGTCGTCGTCGTCGTCGTCGTCGATGTCGTCGTCGTCGTCGTCGTCGTCGTCGTCGTCGTCGTCGTCGTCGTCGTCGTCGTCGTCGTCTAGGAGGCCCAGGGAGGAGGAGCAGCGGGAGTTTGGGGCCACCCGGGGCGCCGAACGAGAGAGGGCAGAGCGGTCGGCGCCCGCGGGCCGCAGCCAGAGGAGCTGAGCACAAAAACAAGAAAGAGCGAGCGCAGCGCCTGGAAGCCGCGCTCGGGCCGCCGCCCGCTGCCGCGGGGCCGCGGGCGGGAGCGGGCCGCCGAATTAGCTTGGCCTACGATGCTCCAGCCTGCTTTGGCCTTGACCACCCGAAAGAATGTCGAGCACCAGGAAGGTGCCGGAACTGGAGGTGTTCCACGCGTCGGGCCCCGGGAGGCGATACTCGTTCGGCACTTGTTCGATATTCATCTGGGTGCTCGAAATTATTTCTGGGACGTGGTCCTGAAGTACAATGGGAGCAGCATGAACCTCGGCGCGAAACGAGCGGGCTCCGAAGGGCACGGATCTTGTGCCCCGTGGGGCTCCCCTCAGGACCAGCACGCCGTCCCGAGTCCTTCTGTGGCACCCCCTGGGCCCTTGGAAACTCCTGGGAACCCCCTTTCAGACTATGGAGACTCCTGGAAACTCCTTGGAACCCCCTTGGAAACTCCTGGAAACTCCCTTGGAAACTCCTGGGAACTCCTGGGAACTCCTGGAAACCTCGGGACACGCTTCTAGAAAACGCCAAACCAAACATAACATACACCGTGGGAGCTCCGCGCGCGTTCCTCGGGTCGGCGCTGGGCCCCCCAGGTCTTGGGGGAAACCACGAGGTACCAATACCGCTGCTCCCCAGACCTCTCCCCGGGTGTCTTCTGACTAGAACTCCGAGGCGGATCCAGCGGTGGCGACGAGGGCCTCCGAGGAGGCCCCGAAAAAGCGACCACGAGGCAAGGGTAGCGGTATGATCCTCAGCGCTCCTTCTCTGCGTTGTTTGTTCTTCGATTCCCTCAGGATCCGCCTACTTCGCTGAGGGGCAGCGATGGGGGGGGTGCTGGCATAGGGGGGGACACATCGACCTGGAATCGGCAGTGCATCGCCGACAATTAGGCCCCCGATCGTGAATCCGCACCTTCCTGGGCAGGTTGGGGGTATCGGGCCCGTCGGCGATCAATTGGCGATTGGGGGTCGATGCATCCCCCCTATGCGCATGCCTATCTTGGCGGCGCGCACAATGGGGTATAGGGGAAGGGGGGAAGGCTTTTCACAAGCAGGGGTGCTTCTTGAGACACCCTCCCCCCTCTGCCTATAGCCAGGAGAGCCCAGAATCGAATCGATAAGTCGGACCGGCGATCGAAATGAATCGGATCGGCGGAAATCGGCAGTTGAGTCGGGAAAAATCGAATCGGCGGACATCGGCAGGCTAGTCTGCCTCCAATGGGAAATCGGAGCCTTCACCGGAATCCGAAATCGAATCGAATCGGCGGCATCTGGAGCCACCGAAATTGAATCGAACTGGAGGAGCTGACATGAGACTTGTACACACACCCCTCTGCGCGTGGCCGACTGCCCCCCTGTCGTCGCCCCTGATGTTTCGTGGCGATGGGGTTAGGTCGGGCATGCCCCCCTACAAGGGGATTTCCCCCTACAAGGGGATGTTGGATGAAAACATTAGCCTGGCGAAAGACCCAACCATATTCAGCAGGAGGTACCGTGATCGCGTGTATAATCATCGGTGGGGTGTCTTTTGGGGGGGCGCGAAATGTGTGAGGGTGTCTCCCTCTGTGGGTAACGAGGCGGTGCCTGCTTTGCAGTACGCCATGCAGGGCTCCGCAGCTCCGCAGGTCGCCCCACCCAGATGGATTTCGCTGTGGGGCCGCGGAACGCTGCCCTGGGTGGGGGAGACGCACGCGAACACCGCCACTGGGGCCTCAAGTGGAGCTCCCTGTGGGGCGACGAAACGCTGTTCGGGGGTGGGGGAGACGCATGCGAACGCCGCCACCGAGGCCTTTGGTGGAGCTC